>CAKAOH010020321.1:0-60619 GCA_916701665.1 Sebastiscus tertius | reverse complement strand
ATTGTTGTGAAAGAAACTTCGACAGGGCGATGATGAGGGCGTCTCCCATCGCCCTGAAGGGGTTTCTTTCACAACAATGACCGGCTCGCTGTACATTATCCCGCTTATTACACGGCTACTCACTTAAAAAATCAATAATTTGACACAAAAACGGTCCGCCAGAGTCCGACTTCAGAACTGCATACATAGCAACGGTCTGCTATAAAGAAATAACAGACCGTAGAACGCAGTGATTGACCAATCAGAATCGAGTATTCAACACAGCCGTGTAATAATATTAGTTATTCTCAGACATATATCTCTGTTTGTTGGGTGTAGAGGTGTGTGTGTGTGTGTGTGTGTGTGTGTGTGTGTGTGTGTGTGTGTGTGTGTGTGTGTGTGTAGCAGTGCGGCAGCGACGCTGAAACGGGTGAGACAGAAGAACTTCGACTTGCCGCAAAGCTTCGAATAGCTTCGAATATTTCTCACTGAAGCTTTGAAGCCCCAAAAAATGGTATTGGGGACAGCCCTAGACGTCACCGCAGAGCGAGACTTACTATGATGCCCAGTAGATAGCCTGGTTTCTCTGTACGAAAGTTCTGACAGGTTGGCTGTGGGGAAACAGAGGCAGAGTTAGCAGCATGATACACACAGACAGACACAAACAGGCACACAAAACACACTCCGCATACTCACACAAACGTGAACACGGCCACGATGGCCGTGGTGACGAGGAGCTGAGACGCCAAAATCAAATACACCTGAAAAACACACGAGTGCAGAAAAGGGATGTTACACCCGGTCGTTTCTTTCTTTGCTCTGTGACTCAAATGTAGTGGTAATACGTGACAGACTCAAGCTGGAGCTAATCCAGTATGGTTTGTGTGACAAGTGTGTTTTACCTTTCTGATGAAGGCATGCCGAATGCTCATACTGTCCCAACCGCTGCCGCTCGCTGCAAACTCATCACCTGTCATCGCGAGCAGAACAGAAGTGTGACCACAAAGAGCTACAGGAAACCTGTCATGATGGTTCCACATTTTCACAGTTCCACTCTAAGATGTGAGTGGCACCGATATTCTCATCTATGTCTCGACAGAAAAAAAGGAATAAGCATATTTTTCCAAAATGTTTAACTCTAACAAACTGAGCTTTAAAGCTGCAGTTGGTAACTTTGAGCAAATATGATAACAAATTATTTTTATAAAACTGTTGCTAGATCCTGACGGTAGTGCATGAGACAGATAATCTGTAAAAAAAATAATGTTCCTCCGCCTCCTCTCGGTGCTCCTAATGGCATTTACAAGTTTCTACCGCGCCTGAACAGATACAACCAATCACAGCCGAGGATTCTCCGAGCAGCTGTCAATCACTTGTGAACTTCGATCAAACTGTCAAACTAGGCAGCGCTGATCAAATATTAATCAGTGTTGATTTCGTTGACAAAAACTATGAAGGAATATGTTCGTCAACGACCTTTTTTTCCATGACTAAGACGAGACGAGGACGAGACGGCACTGACGTCGTTAAACACTAACGTGACGATATCAAATGTGCAATATAGATGACTAAAATGTAGTTTAAAAACATAAAAACTCTGTCTCTGTCTCAAACACACAACGCTCGGTGGCGGCGGTGTTCAGTCCGTCTCTCACCTCAATCCTGACAATTGTGCCACTATAATGCATAAAGTTGGTGGTTTGCGGGTCGGGTGGTTGAGTAATGCATATTTTTACATGCTGGGTGGGCGGATTGGCTCTCATAACGGACCGGTGGGTGCGATTGTACATCATTAATGAGCGCCGTCAGGAGGACTCGAACTTACTGCAAAGATGCATTCTTAATCATTCAACCTGTGTTTTTCATCAGATAATGATAACATAACATTTTATGTGAAATAAGTTTGACAAAAATGACAGAAATGTTCAATATAATCTGAAAACAGGACTAAGATTAAATAAAAAAAAAAAAATAGCTGACAAAATTCTGAGAGAGAAAACATTTTGACTAAAATAAAAAGAGTTTTCGGTGACTAGAATCTTTGAGTTGTCGATTAAAACTATGAAGAATAGAAATGACTAAAATGAGACTAAAACTAATAAGCATTTTTGTTTCAAGACTAAGACTTAATCTAAAATAGCTGCCAAAATTAACACCGATATGAATCAAGATTCTGTTGCTGTAATGCCGACGTCTCGCCTCAAACGTTTCATAAACGTCTTGTAGTGCACTGTTTAGCTGTAAAATGAGAAAGTTTCCCACCGGCCGGAGCAAACTTTCTCATTTTACAGCTAAACAGAACACGACAAGATGTTTATGACAACAACTTTTTTTATTAATAATATTTACTCAAAGTTACCAACTTCAACTTAAATAGCATGTGTAATTGTTTGAGTGCTATGATGCAATCTTGTTAAATGTTTTTTAGACACACACGGATACGCTCAGCAGTCCCCGTCTTACCAGAGCTCATGATATCGGATGGCATGGTAGGTGGCATGATAGGAGGCATGGGAGGGGGATTGGGGTAGCCATGTCCTGGAGGCCCACCACCGTGAGGCTGTCCTGGGTACGGGCCGGGAGGATAGCCACCTGACTGGCCCGGGTACAGAGGGGCGTTTGGACCAGTCGGGTAGGGAGCAGAGGGCTGGGGACCACCAAAACCAGGGAAGCCGTACGCAGGGGGTGGTGGGTAATTCCCACCACCCTGAGGTGCATACAGCGGGCCCCGGTTGTCGTCGTACCCTGGAGGGTAGTCTGACCTGGACATTTTGCCTGTGAGGAGGGAAGTTGGAGAAAATACAGGTCACGTCTGTTTCACATTTCTATGTACAGAAGCTGATAAGAGAGGGAAAAGTAAGGAGCAAACACCAAGGACAAACACATTGCCATGCCTAATATTATCCGCCAATTTCAGCTTATCACAGTTACTGTATATCAGTATCACCGTAAACGTGGGCCTTAAATGTTGCTCTTATTTTCATATTAACAACTGATAAAATTACGTAATCATGTGAAAGGGGTTCTAGTGATGAACCCAAACGACCTACAGTTCCCCTCAGCTCTACGGAGCATTTTACCATCATTCAGCTCGTTGTTTTGGTTTTAAGGCTGCAACTTTAAAGCTAGGGTTGGTAATGTTGAGAAACTAGTAAGAGCACACTAGATTTTAAAAATGATCCAACCAAATTATCCCAGCGATGCCAACTCTTTCCCAATGAAAGTAGCTAGCAGCACTAGCTCCAAAAGTCGCTAAATGTAGAGAGAAAGTCGCATATTCGACAACACAGACAGTCCGTCGCTTTAGGCCTCCCACCAAAGCCACTCCCACAAATGTGCATGGGCAGAGTAGGTAGGTAGGTAGTCAATCATCTACAGTTTATTTCAGTCCTGCAAAAAGCCACAAGTACCACATTTATTGATTGTTGTCGGGATGTAATGGGAATTTCAATAAATTTAATAAAAAATGTATTAGAACAACACTGCCAACCATTCCTTTAAGGTTTTGATACTCTCACCGTGTAAATAAGCAACTGTTTGCTAACACGTTAGCCATATCAACTTGTGATAATATATCAATGTTGTGTTTACAGCTTATGTGTTATGTGAATATATATCATCTGACATATCTTTATCAGACTTTTTAAACTCTCACATATCAGTATTGGTATTGGACTCAAAAATCCAGTGTCAGATGGCTTTGGTCTAATCCCAACTCATGTACGTAGTAGGGATGGGAGATACAAATAAAATTATCGGAATTGTCTTTTATTGCGTAATTGTTGTAATAATTATCTTATCGTGTTATAGGTCATTTTATATTGCGATATCTATACATATTGTGATATACGGTAGTGTGAAGTGAAATAAATATATGAAAAATCAAGGCACTACAAAACATATGCCAAATTACTGCCATAAAGCAGTTCTGTTAATTGATTTTCAACATCGCAATGACGGAGAGTAACAGACCCAAAGATATCAAAAGGATACAGCGGCTGCTTCTGTATATTATAATCGCTGACGATATATATATAGTTATTTCAACCAAACCTACCACACATACACATACGTAAACGCACAATCTTGGCTTCAGTAATTAAGAAGAAGCACAGCTTTAGGCCTGCGTACCGAGCAGCTGTTGGTGTGTGTGAATTTGGGTGCGAAGTGCAAATATATTTATCCAAAACTCCAGATTTGGCGGGGTAATAATAATCATACTTGAGTTTGTCTTAAAGGATTGGGGTTGTATCAGGTTAAAGTGAACATATGGTTCTGCTCAGCAGTGGTGGTTCCCAAAAACCACCAGAGGCTCAGGAACCACCACATGCGACCCTGAGGGAAATGTCTAATAATAAACCGCACACCCACTCATACACACAATGTTGTCACATATGGCCAAATGTTCCTACAGTGAGTATCAAAAAAAAGGTTGTACTTCAAAGTGCTTTAGATACAAAATTAACTTAACAAGGTGAATAATTTAGATTTTAAACACATTTCTCCCGCAATAGATTTAAACAGATGATCTCTGACTCCAATATTACAATAGAAACTAAGCCACCATGTTAAAAACATCCCTGGAATCCCCTTGAATCCCTGGATATTAAATGTTCATCTGCTGTTTTCTGTAGTGATCACAATAATATTTGTTCCTATAGAGTACTGAAGTAACATACCACATGCCTAGGTTAAGCTGTTTGAGAATATCCCCACAAAAGGTGATAATATCTTGTAAAACAATTTGATAAAAGTAGATCTCCTGTTTTTGAAGCATTTAAAAAATGATTGTATTTTGAGTAATCCCCTCTTCAACACTTTTACAAGACTCTTTTATAAGACAGCCTTTTTTATATAACTTATTCTGATTATTTTACTTCCTAATTTGCTTTTATCAGTAGCCTACTTGTGGCAGTCTTGTTCTCAGGTATATTGTAAAGATCTGATATTGTGTTTTACAGATGTCTGTTTGAACTTTTGCATTTGATAATGTGGGAAACAGTCCTTCTATGAAGACACGCGTCTTCATAGAGTTCTGTCGAGAGCAGGAGGCGGGATGAAATTTGAAGGAGGTGGCCGCCCTGTAATTCTCTTAAGCAGGAAAAACCCTGTTCACTGGAGCTTTTTAGGAGAATACGCACAGTGAAGGAATTCACTAGCTGGCTCCACCTCGTGCTGCCATTACATCACATCCAGAGCACCAAGCAACGGGACAGAAAACACTAAATGGAAAAAGTGCTTCAGAGTATTTGCAGTCAAACAGCCACAGAGCCGATCACTTCTCTGGTCAATGAGACACAGTTAGCACACGGGAGGCCTGAAGGCGTTTGTTTGACTAGGAGGGTGTAACTCTTGTGTAGGAAAGTGCACATTTAGAAACTGGTTGACAGACCAGTTCAAGTCCAAGCTGGCGGCTGATGTTGATTTGCCACATTTGATTATTACACGTCATCACCAACACTGAGTCACTGTCGTGGTTCTGAGTCATTGTTGTGAAGTATGCACCCTTTGGCAACACTTCAACTGCGTTTACGTCCATGTAGCCCGACACAAACTATTCCTCAATTATCTCTTGGGACATCAGTGACATCACTGGCAACTGATGTCATGTGAAGTCATTTGGGTGGACAACATTACAATCTTGTAATACCTTACAAGCGGATAACAGTAGGAACCGGTTTGACAAAGCTTTTTGTTTGTACTTTTTGTTGAGACGGTTGAGAAGGTTTTGATTTAACCGAGGCTGTTGTTGAGTAAATAACCCATAAAGTGTCCTTTTATTTAATATTAGTGTGGATCTACCAATGACTACTGTCACCTATGAAATCAATCTTCAAATCAAAACCGTGTAATGATCTATATATTGTATATTTGTGACATCACAAATGGACAGAAACGGCTAACGGCTTGTTTCAAACGCACAATTTCTGAATACGGGTTGTGTGTATTTCTCCGTATATTGAGCGTTTTGATAGTTTAACAGGATTTATACAACACTTAAACCTGCTTTATAATATAAAAGACATGAAAATCTCACTATTTTATAATTTGGGACATTTAAGGTAAATTTTGAACAGATAAAAAATGTGCCATTAATCACAATTATGTGGGAACTTTAACGGTTACACCTATGATTTTCCTGGTATGACGAGTCAATTTCTTTAACGCTTATGGAGGTTGTAGCAGGTTTGATTTTAAAGCTAGTTAGATGGCTAGATGCTGGTATTATATGAAAGTAGAAAACCTAAGGAATCCATTGGTACCATGTCATGTCAGCTTGTCGGGAAGAACGCTAAATAACGCTACGAAGTTATGCCAAATTTTAGTGAGGAAAAACTGGCATGGGCCTTTTTAATGGGGTCCCTTGACCTCTGACCTCAAGATATGTGAATGAAAATGGGTTCTGTTTGTACCCACGAGTCTCCCCTTTACAGACATGCCCCCTTTATGATAATCACATGCAGTTTGGGGCAAGTCATAGTCAAGTCAGCACACTGACACACTGACAGCTGTTGTTGCCTGTTGGGTTGCAGTTTGCCATGTTATGATTTAAGCATATTTTGTATGCTAAATGCAGTACCTGTGAGGGTTTCTGGACAACATTTGTCATTGTTTTGTGTTGTTAATTGATTTCCAATAATAAATATATACATACATTTGCATAAAGCAACATATTTGCCCACTCGCATGTTGATAAGAGTATTAAATACTTCCTCTCTTACTCTCCCTATAAGGTACATTTTGAACAGATAAAACATATGTGATTAATCACAATTAACTATGGATGATCATGCGATTAAATATTTGAATCGATGGACAGCCCTAGTGTATTTGAATACAACAACATCATGCCCTTTGACACGTCACATCAACAGCGCAGAAGAGAAATATTCTATGTTCCTTTTTTTCTAGAAAAAGGGGAAGTTCGCTATCATAAAGTGCATTTTATTAAGTCACTGCAGCTGATGTATGCGTCACACATTAGTCTTTACTCTAATATATACATACATTTGAATAAAGCAGCATATTTGTCCACTACCATGTTGATAATAAGAGTGTTAAATACTTGACAAATCTCCCTTTAAAAGGTACATTTTGAACAGATAAAAAATGTGCGATTAATCCCAATTAATCATGGACAAAGATAACTTTGGCAACAGTTCTGCCTCTGAATCACGTTGAACTAGTGGCACACCCAAGTTCCATTATTAAGTTATAAATGGAGGTACACGATTAAACAAGTTTAACTCTGTTTTATAATATTGAAATGTTGTGGGGAGTGTTTTGCACTTTAATAATTTTAAAGTGAAAAATAAGGTTTAACCCCATCACCACCCAAATCCCAATCCCTTACTTGAGATAAGCTATTTCAGCAGTGTGTGTGTCTATGTTTGGAGTGACAACTGAATGAATTAGCCAAGAGGAATATGCACATCAAGTCATTACACCAGAGGGAAGCAGGTGGAATTGATTCGTTTACAGAAATCAGTATATATAGCTTCAGGCCTGGGGCCCTGTTACTCTGCATGCTGGCTCAGTGGGACATCAGCTGGTTGGAATGAAGCCATCTTCAATGTTAAAGGTCCCATATCATGCTTATTTTCAGGTTCATACTTGTATTTTGTGTTTCTAATAGAACATGTGTACATGCTGTAATGTTAAAAAAACACATTATTTTCCTCGTATTGTCTGTCTGAATATACCTGTATTCACCCTCTGTCAGAAACGCTCCGTTTTAGCACATTTCGATGAAATGGCAACGGAATTGCATTGCTAGGCAACAGTTTGGATTCATGTTCACTTCCTGTCAGCTGATGTTATTTACATACACTGCAACAGGAAATAAACTGGGATAACATTTAGAATGTTTACGTTTAAAACCGTGTAATGATCTATATACTGTATTTTTGTGACATCACAAATGGACAGAAAACAGCCTGTTTCAAATGCACAATTTCTGAATACGGGCTGTGTGTATTTCTCCATATATTGAGCTTTTTGATAGTTTAACAAGCTTTATAGAGTACTTAAACCTGTTTTATGATATAAAAGACATGAAAATCTCACTTTTTACAATATGGGACCTTTAAAATCAAGAACAAAATAAAGAAAAGGTTTACGTTTAAATCTGTGTAAAGGGTCTAAATATTGTATATTTGTGACATCACAAATGGACAGCTTGACAGCTTGTTTCAAATGCGCAATTTCTGAATACGGGCTGTGTGTATTTCTCTGTGGATTGAGTGTTTCGATACTTTCACAGTATTTATATATATCACTTAAACCTGCTTTATAATGTAAAACGACATGGAAAATCTCACTTTTTACAATATGGGACCTTTAAAGGTTACACCTATGATTTTCCTGTTATGACGAGTCAATGTCTGCCCCCAAATAAAAGGCTATTCCTGGGTTTGAAATGCACTGTAACTTTATCTGGTACTGCCAGCCTGAGAGCAATGTAGCAAACAAACAACCCAGTGTGTGTATGTGTGTGTGTGTGTGTGTGTGTGGAAGTAAGCTACATGTTTGCAGTTTCCACTTGCATACATACAAACAGACAGGAAGGCAGACAAAATGTGAGGCACCCAGAGGACCAAACCTCAGCTCACACAAAGGTTAGCCTGTACAGCTATGAGTCAGCCATCACAAAATACAAGGTTAAACCACTAGAAACAGGTTGAAAATACAACTTAAAAATGCATTTTGGAGGACCATTAAGCCACTGAAACATGTCAAAAGTGAGCTCCACTTACCAAATAAGAAGATGTCAACCAGAGAGAGACAGATAATGATTCCCAGCAGTGAAACAGGAAAACTGGAAGGCTTTCCTCTTTCGGCCACGCCCTCCCTGTTTACAACAAAACCCTCCAAAGTAGAGAAGAAGAGCTCCTGTGGCTGGGTTGATGTGGAGTAGTTCAGTCTGTGTGTCCCCAGGTCTGTTCTGCTGTGTGTTGAGCAGCAGCTAACAGATGTAAAGCAGCACTGAAGAACATTTCCTGGAAACAGTGAAGAGCAGAGCAGGGTGGAGTCCACAGGAATCTCTCTCTCACACACAGAGAGAGAGAGAGAGAGAGAGAGAGAGAGAGAGAGAGAGAGAGAGAGAGAGAGAGAGAGAGAGAGGAGGGTGTGTTTGTGTGCAACAAGGCCTGAGGGGTTTAGCTCATTTTCAACAGGCACTTCTCATGTTACGCTTGGTCCCTGCCAGGGGCGGGACCAAAGGGGGGCCAGGGCTGTCACTGGCCCCCCCATCAGAGTCTGAATGTGATAGGTCCGATTAGACTATCAAATTAATTTTGGCACTGCACAGTATGTATAATTAAAAAAAAAAAAAAGGGACAGAAGGGGCAAACAAAATAAAATAATTATAACTGATGAATATATAATAATATAATAAATATAACATGATGATGCTAGATATTCACATGCAAAGTTTATGCCAGAGGGGCGAATTATTCAGTCTTCTTTCCTGAGATTTAAAGGTAAAATTAGAAGTTTAAAGGGACTGTTTGTAACTTTTTACAGGTATAAATCTACCAGGTCGGGATCCCATGCGCGTTCGCATATGCGTGTGTGGCTACCGTTCCTCTGCCTGCCTGCACTAACACAACGCACGCATTCTCGCTGCACCTCATGTTCATGCGCGCGCATTACACACTGCAGAAGAGTTAGTTTAGCTCTGAGAATATCTAGTGAATGTACAGTGGACGTTTGTGCAGAAATAACTGGTGCAGCTCCTCCAGACCAACAGAGGTTTCCCGTGTCTTGTGAAGTGATGGGGCTCCTGTTAACAAGCATTTCTGAAAGTTACAAATAGTCCCTTTAACATAAAAATGCTGTTGCAGTGTACTTATTATTTTGTTATTTTCATTGTTTTAAAGTCACCAGAATTCAGGAAACAAAGTCTCTGAAACTCAAATTGTTCTGTGGGAGGACTCCCAGAGCCCCCTTAGGTTTAGAAATCCTCCCTATTTTTGAGGTCTCAAGATTGGCAAGTATGCAAAACAACCACATTTGAAGGGATTTCCTCGAACAGAGCCTTCAACAAAGCGTGTTACACACAGCACAAGTGGCCGGGGATGGGGCCGGTCTGGGCCAAAATGCTAGGGCTGATTTTTTGTCCCAGTCCAGCCCTGTTACTGAATAAAGGTGCATTACAACTACATATTATAAGTACAGGAACAAAAATACTTAAAAGCGGAAGTAGGCGAGATTGGAGCAAATATGATTAAAAAAAAAGTTATTTTTTATAAAACGGTCGCTATATCCTGACAGTAGTACATGAAACAGGTAACCTGAAAAGATTTCACAGACCGGAGGAAAACAAACAGTAAGAGCTGATCTGAGGTCTGCTGTCCATCTGCCGTCTATGAGAGCCAGCTGTCAATCACTCGCGAACTCCGACCAAACGGTCAAACTAGGCAGCGCTGATCAAATATGAATCAATATTATGTTACGTTAATGCCTCTTTCTCGCCTTAAATGTTTTCAGAATCATCTTGTAGTGTACTGTTTAGCTGTAAAATGAGAAAGTTTGTGACGCCGCAAACGCCATCTGGTGAAGGAACGCCAAGTTCTGGTCACATGACCGGAGCACAGCCAATAGGAACGCTCTCTCAATGAAATGACCTGTGATTGGTCAGTCTCCCGTCACGGGCTGGATTTTTTTTTTTTTTCAGCATATTGTAATTCAAGTGTTCTGAGAGAAAACTAGACTTCTGCACCTCCTCGTGGCTCTGTTTTCAGGCTTTAGAAAATCTAGCCTGTGATGGGAGACTTTGACCAATCACAGGTCATTTCAGAGAGAGAGAGAGCGTTCCGATTGGCTGTGCTCCGGCTGGTGGGAGGTGCTTGGTATTTCTTGAAACTGATCTCAACATGGCTGCCGGGTCACAAACTTTCTCATTTTAATTGAATTCAAACTAGGCAGCGCTGATCAAATATGAATCAAAATGCTCTCATTTTAATGTGTAACTGTAATTATGTAGAATTTCCATTCAGTGAAATCATGTATTTTTCTTAATTTTAGAGTGCAAAATGTAGTTTTTAATTCTCCAGCATTCATCTGCTGGCACAAATTCCTATTTTGCGATAAAGATTTTATATTCAAAACTAGATAACCCTGACATTATTATGACGAAGAAGTTATGGACGGGCCTCAACACTAAAATAGGCTACATGTCAATTTTACATTATCAAATTTAAATCATTAAACTTTACTACTCGTATGTCCATTCCTTTATCTTAATTAAACTGAGGATAAAAGCCCATGATGCTACAAAGGATAAGAGGGTGTGTAGATAATGGATGGGTGGATGTGAATAAAGGACTTTTACCTGCAACAGAGAATTTTTACATTTTGCAATGTTTTATTGTTTAAAAATACCTCTGACTCCATACAACCACCAATACCAATGACAATAATTTGTATCTTAGGCCACTTATGATAATACACTATTAGAAAAATAACACAATGTTGTTTTCCTTAATCATATGGGAATGATCATAAACATTTCAAAAAGGATATTTTCTCTGAGTGGCTTTTGCAACAATTTCATATGCCATGATGCTTAAACAACATCAGATTCTCGAGATAAGTACAAAGACACTGACATTCAAATTCATACAGTGAGATTAAAAACACTCGCACACAACCACAGTCATACCCACAGTAAACCAGTCGTGTCTTTGAAAATTTGGCACATTTTCAGCGTTGTACTTGATCCCGGGAGGTCAGCTCACACAAAATTGAGGACGAGCTTCTTGGTGAGGGTGTACTTGGGCTCTGGCATTTGTTTGTAGGATAAATAATCTCCTTTGCTGACCTCCCTGTTCACACGTGTCAGCACTGTGAGAATATCATCCTTCTCTGGGCTGCACAGAAAACAGAGGAAACGTGTTACAAATTATAAATATTGCTCAAATTGTGGGTATATTTTAGGGCTGTCAAAGTTAACGCTATAGCGCAAATTCATTTTAACACCACTAATATCTTTAACGCAACTTAACCGGCTCAGTTTTACAGCTGGAGTGAAGATACTGACATCATATGGAACTAGAAAACCATGTCATACTAGCTTCTCACGAAGGAGGCTAAATAACACTCCATACTTGCACTAAATGTTGGTGAGGAAAAACTGGCATGGGCCTTTTCAAAGGGGTCCCTTGACCTCTGACCTCAAGATATGTGAATGAAAATGGGTTCTATGCGTACCCACGAGTCTCCCCTTTACAGACATGCCCACTTTATGATAATCACATACAGTTTTGGGGCAAGTCATAGTCAAGTCAGCACACTGATACACTGACAGCTGTTGTTGCCTGTTGGAATTGAATTTGCCATATTATGATTTGTTCATATTTTTTTATGTTAAATGCAGTACCTGTGAGGGTTTCTGGACAATATTTGTCATTGATTTGTGTTGTTAATTGATTTCCAGTAATAAATATATACATACATTTGCATAAAGCAGCATATTTGCCCACTCCCATGTTGATAAGGGTATTAAATACTTCCTCTCAAATGTGCGATTAATCACGATTAACTACGGACAATCATGCGATTAATTAAATATTTTAATTGATCGACAGCCCTAGAATATTTTAATATAACAACATCATGCCCTCTGACACGTCACATCAACAGCGCAGCAGATATATTTGAAAACACCAAAAGCAGACCTTAGGAAACAGTGACAGATTTATGGTTCCTAATCTGGGAAAAGAGGAATATTATATGTTCCTTGCCTGATTTAGTTGGCCAAAGCTTTGCCTGAACTATGGCTGGACAAAAAGCTCAACAAGCATCATCTTAAACTCTGGGTGGAGGCGTGTCTCACCTTTCTGCTGACCTCGTCAGCTGCGTGCACAGCTCCTGGATGTAGATGGAGCCTGTGACAGTGTTTCGAAACGACTTGCACTCTGGCACGGTGGCCATGCCCAGCAGGAAGTCAGCACCCCAAGGCACCGTCTCGCCGCGCACAGGACCTGCGTCTTCCTCCACGCGGCTATGTTCATCCTCCTCCTTTCTTGGCCTCGGAGGACACGGCACGGATCCTCTCTGGTAGCCGCTTCCCTGACACGCTTGGATGAAGAACAGTTTGGGCTTCCCTGCCAAGGTGGGAGCTCCTCCGCTGGTGAAGGGCTGTGTCAGCTCTCGCAAGTACACCTTCTGCCCATCAGTCCCAAAGACACATTCCTTTTCTCCATGGCTAAGCACGCATACCACCTAAGATCAGAGGCAGACATGTTTTGTGTTAGATTGTGTTACTTCTCAATTTAACTTGGATTTTAGATAAGATTCCCAACGACATTTTAATGATAATGCTGGAGTTAAACACAAGATGATTTTGTATGCAAGTAATCACAATTAATCACAGAAACTTGTAGGTTAACTACACTTTAACCCATGAACCGTTTAACAGGACTATTGTAAACATACTGTTTTAAAGCATTTTGGGAAATACGCTAATTTTTTCTTGGACCTCTAAAGCTCACTAATTAACCCGTTATATCTCGGTTGTTTAATCTGTACATGAACCGAAGTGTAAAAATGAAAAGTTGTGGTTTTATGTGCCGGACTATTTCTAACTGCCGGCAGTAGCTCAATATGTTCCGTACAGACATGAGAGTGGTATTGATCTTCAATTATTTCCAAAATGTCAAACTATTCCTTTAAAGAGTAAAGTAGTCACTGAGATTACAGCCCTGAAGGTGTGTGTCACTGCTCACCAAGGCATCATCATCCAAGAAGTTCCTTGAGCCCAGCTTTTGTAGTTTACGTTGCATGTCTCCTGCAGTCATGTTTTTGTATATCACCACGTCAAAGCCGAGGCTGGTGAACACGGTATGCAGAGCGCCTGTCACATAAAAAGGGAGACAAATTGAAACATACTGGAAGATTATTTTTTACTTAATATCATCACATCATGTGTGATACGTATTAACTTTGAGCATCCTTTACCCTGAATGTTGCTTGGTAACTAATAAATAAACAGTATATAAACAAATCAGATGACATGGCTGTTCAAATACAAGGATACATACTCTCATCCTGCTGAGACCCTGGTCGATCACTCAGGTTTGTTCCCCCGAACTTCTCATTATTGATGACCACACACAAACCACGTGGTTTATGAGTCAGGGTATAGTAGTCTGTCTAAAGGGCACAAGCACATCCACTTAGACAAATCATAAACATTAATGTTCTAATGAATGACTGAATGAATGATTGAGAGGTATGTGTGTTTGTGTGAATGGTTACGTGATCAGGAGTGAGGGACTTTATATCTGGTGCTGCATCGGGGCACACGCTCGCTCCTCCACCTAAAAAATAAACATGATAAAAAAATAATAGCACGAGAGTGAATATCGGCAGCAGTCAGGGTGGTGGAAGGCTTATCATTAGGGGTAATTATTTCATGGCTGTGTGCTCAAATGAATGGCAAGTCAGTGGGTAATACAGTGGAAAAGAGAGACTTACCTCTGGGGCGAGTCTCAGACATCGGCTCATCGATACGTTGTGTTGGCTGACGGGGGTCGTTGACCCTCTGTAGGAAGAAAACAGAGTTCCAGTCCTCATTAAACTGGCTCATTGTAGGATGAACTGTATAATAACACACATATATACACACACCAGGTAATTCACGCTTACATGAGCAGGTCTGGTTCCCCCTAAAAAAGACCACAATCATTTCATGAATTTCATAGTAATACAACACTTTAATGTGTATGTAAGTGCGTCTCATACCGTCCATGTAGCGCTGTATAGTCAATGCCAGTTGTTGATCCAACTGAAGCAGTGTAGCATGCAGCTCATGAAGATTTGTGTTAGACAGTAACTCAGTATCCTTTTCCATTTCAGCAAACACATCCAGTGCTGTCTGTAATTAACAGAGATGAGTTGATAAAAAACAAAACAAAATGAACATGCAAGAAACAATTGCTCGTGGCAAAATAGCTGTAGTTCACTTCAGTAACACATAGCAAAGCAAATTAGATTTATCTAATTAGTGGTCTAAAAGGGGCCGTTGTTGAACCACCAGAGGGTGTCTACATCAGTGGTTCCCAACCTTTTTCCTTAAAGGGACTATTTGTAACTTTCAGAAATGCTTCTTAACAGCGACACCTGTGGCCGTAAAATCACCGAAAGTCAGCGTCGAGCTCGCGCTTGCTCGCTCTAAATATACCTGAACGAGCATCGCTCAAAACAGTGAGGCGACACACGTTAGCTAAAACCACAATATCACTCTATATTTCAGCTGCTTGGCAGTAATGTTAGCTGACCAGATGAAGGTCTCTCCATGAACATGATTTAGATCTGATCTTAGTGTTGGCTTTTCCTGCCTCAGCGCAGGCTGATGCAGCGGGGCTCTGCAGCGTGTCTCCCTGCTCTCTCCGGCTGGCACCCGGTCGGTAACGAGACGGTAACGTTACTCGCTGAGGAGCTCCGTCACTTCACAAGACACGGGAAACCTCTGTTGGCCTGGAGGAGGTGCAGCATTTATTTCTGCACAAACGTCCACTGAACATTCACTAGATATTCTCAGAGCTACTAACTCTTCTGCAGTGTGTAGTGCGCGCGCGTTCACGTCCAGAGGTGGAGCGAGAACGCGTGCTCTATCTGAATGAAGGCAGGCAGGCAGAGGAGGAGAGGCAGCAGCCACACGCGAACACGCATATGCGAGCGCGCATGTGTGGCGACCTGCTACATTTATAAGCTTAAAAAGTTACAAACAGTCCCTTTAAAAGGACCCCTTTTCTATCAGTGAGTAAACTGACGACCCCTGACTAAGTGACATATCTTATGGATATTTCATATTCTATTCAATGCATAACAATAACAGTACAGAACAACTGACAAACTGTTCAGTTAATTCCAATAGAGAACGCAATAATTGCAGGAAGTTTGTGTAAAACAAGCCATTTGGAAGAAATTTGAGCAGATTATTATAAATTTTGCATCAGAGATGAGTTTTTCTTAGTCAATTTTCTGTCTGTATTATGTATTTCTTTGAATTTTTGACAACCAAACATACTTAATATGCTTTTTTTGGACAATTTCAGTGTGTGGCCATTGTTCTATGAGCTCTTACTAATGCAGGACAAAGTTGTTTAGCAGAGAGGGAAGGCTCTGTGAATATAACTTGTGTTCAGGTCTTCACCGTGCCCTTATCCTATGAAGATTATATCTTAAATAATAATCCAAATTTTCAAAATAATAATTTCATTTAGGTTTCCTCAAGAAATGAATGAAATGCTGATATATAAGTCAACTGGATATTTTTTAATAAAGCCGTCTAACACCCCTTAAAATCAAGAAGTACTCGAGACCCCCCATGAAGCTTTGGTGACCCCTTATGGGGGTCGGGATCCCCAGGTTAGGAACCGGTGATCGTCATCTGAGTAGTGTTATTAATGAATTTGATTAGCAAACCATTGTTCACAGAAAAAAGATGCAATCAATTCTGATTACAGTGGAGAGAGATGAACTATAAAATAAAGTCTACATGTCATCATTTCTTAAGTAACTGTTTATGTGGAAGGGTGGGTGTGTTCTCACATCGCATGTCTCAATTTGTCTTCTGCTCAGCTTGTCGCTCAAAAGAAACTTCATCTTATCAAAGTTTTCCTGAGTCATGTCGGCGTATACTTTGTACAGCATCACCCTGAAAGAAAGAGCAGAAGAGTGGAAAGGAGAAAGAGGAGAGAAACAACAGACAAAAGACTTTAACTTTGGGAATAAAGCTGTATTGTGATCCTCGTGTATAGTTATCTCCTTCAGTTAAATGTCCTTCTGGCCTTACATGTACCTGTATTCTGACAGCATGGGATTTGCGTCGGTTTCTTCTGGTCGCCTGCTGTCTGTCTCCAGGAGGTTGAGGAGATCTGCTCGACCGATAGTTTGGAGCAGCTGACGAAGGAAGAAATGGTTGTCCAGCAGACCTTTTTCTTCTAGTCTCGAGAACAGCTTTTTTGCATCCCTGATCTGCATGAGAGCAACCGAGAAACACACAAACAAACCTTTTGAGAAGACAAACCTTGAAAGGGAACAAAATGCAACAGCTGAGAATGTTAGCAACGGGAGAGAAATGCTGTCTATAAGACACCATTGCAAAAAATTCTGTGAGTTGAAAGCAAGGGAGTGGTGTTTGGAGGTAGAGAAATACATCACAACTACGAATTAAATCAAGTTTCACTAATAATGATCATGTTGGGCCTATTTATGTGTTGTGTTTTTTTCTACTTTTACCTTTAACGTATGATCCCTTGTTTCCCTTAATTACTTTGTCTCTATTTCTTTAGTTTGTCTTTACAATGAAGCACCTTGTTAATTTTGCTTGGTAAAGCTTTGCAACATATTTTATTATTGTTAAAACAACAACAAAAACATTTTTACCATACACACTTTTATTTTGGTGATTATAGGATATCTGTAACGCACTTTCACTTTCAGAAAAAAAAAAATATTTTTCCTCAGTCATGGGGTTGAGACAAGTGCAAAGACAACGGGTCTTTCTCAAACCACCCCCCTACACCCTCTCCCACTCCGTTTGCGCGTTCTCGTGGAGGGTCGTCATATTAAGTACAATCCCAAACCAATTAGCTGGGAGTGAAAGTGCCCTCCAACAGCGAGCCTGCATCGATGCCGACTTACTGGACATGTGCAATGCTCGTCACGGTACACGCTCCGTACAAATATAAGTTCTGTGCAACTACCCGTACAAATGTAAACAGCTCAAACTAACATAGACATTTAATATTGTCATACGGACATTAACAACTTAAAGGTTATGTTCTATTTAGGATGAAATGTCAAGTCTAGAAAAATGGTAGACGTGTTCATTTGATTGTAAAATGTTGTATATTTACATCTAAAGGGACTGTTGCAAAAAACAAGCAGCTTATAAACATCAGATATAAAAACGAGATGCTTACAGGAAAAAAAAAGAAATGCCACAAAAGAAGCATGGAGTACATTTTATTTCTGTTAATTGCATATTATTTTTATTCTTAATATTGTGAACCTTTGCACAGCCCCTAGAATATATATTTGCACATTCCTGCTAAGCTCTTTCATTTTAAATAGATACATCGTACATATTTTTTAAATATGAGGTATTAGTATTTATTTTTTTTTAGATTTTTATTGTATTTTTTTCTGTTCTATATTCGTGTTTCTTGTTTATGCATCAAAACACCAAAGCAAATTCTGTGTATGTGAACACCTACTGGCAATAAACCGAATTCTGATTTAGACTTTTCTCCGTAGGCTTAAGGCCTATTTTATGTGGAGTGAATGTAATGAGTCTGCCACCTCACTGCCCACACTGTTACTTATGTATCTTATCATTAGTGCTGTGTATAACAGATGCCGCTTGATGCGAAACCATGAAAAGTTACGACAGTTCCTGTTCCCGTCGGAGAGAGGGAAGTTCGTCCCAAAGCTGGCCGCTGTATTTATACCCTTCACTTTTAAAGAAGGGTGCTTCACTCAGCTGTGAGTGTGACTACAAACAAAGTTCACCCTATCACGGAGTGGGAGGGTCCGGGTTTGAGAAAGACCCAACAGTACCAGGTATGTGGTGCTCACCCCCTCCAGGCGTTTCTTGTTGACAACATCCCGACACAAGAAGCAGAGAGCTGCCACCTCAGAGGATTCCAGCTCCTCATCTATTCTAGACAGCTTCAGCCTATCCATCACAGACCCACTTCACCCAGCGCAGGCCTGGTGCTCAGCTCACGGTGCTCAGCTCACGGTGCTCTACAGGTATCAGAGAGGCAGAAACAACAGAGAGTAGCAGGGGGTAAAAAGGAAAGAGTTGGCATTTGTTGGGGAAACTAAAACAAGTGAAACATGACATGAGCTCAAATGACTGGTCAAATACCACCTCTATACTTCGTGTGGCTGAATAATATAGAAACATTAATTTACGCCATAAGTGATAAACATATTAGAAAGCACAGTTAAATCACTGTTGACATTTTGAGTACCCCTTACATTTAAAGCCCTTAACTTCAACCTGTAGGCAGTGTGCGGTCCTCCTCCCATGGCTAGGTTTAAGACTAAAATGTATTTCAAATGGTTAAAATATTTGTATGTATTTGAGTGGTATATTATCAATCCCCTTTTCTATATTTTGTTCTTGATTTTAAAAGGTCCCATATTGTAAAAAGTGAGATTTTCATGTCTTTTATATTATAAAGCAGGTTCAAGTACTA
The DNA here is from genome assembly GCA_916701665.1 of Sebastiscus tertius. Lineage (NCBI taxonomy): Eukaryota > Metazoa > Chordata > Actinopteri > Perciformes > Sebastidae > Sebastiscus > Sebastiscus tertius. Next base: position 41,420 of record CAKAOH010020321.1, on the reverse strand, counting down.
TATAAATCCTGTTAAACTATCAAAACGCTCAATATACGGAGAAATACACACAGCCCGTATTCAGAAATTGCGCGTTTGAAACAAGCCGTTAGGATTTCTGTCCATTTGTGATGTCACAAATATACAATATTTAGATCATTACACGGTTTTAAACGTAAACATTCTAAATGTGTCCCAGTTTATTTCCTGTTGCAGTGTATGTAAATAACATCAGCTGACAGGAAGTAAACATGGACCCAAACTGTTGCCTAGCAACGCAATTCCGTTGAAATGCACTTCAGACAGAGGATAAATACAGGTATATTCAGACAGACAGTACGAGGAAAATAAAGTTTATTTTTTTAACATTACAACATGTAAACATGTTCTAGTAGAAACACAAAATACAAGTATGAACCTGAAAATGAGCACGATATGGGACCTTTAACTTTTAATGTTCACTTCCTTTTTCTTGTTTTATATGTGCCCTTTGAAAACCACATTGTGTTATGTTACTGTATATATAACAGGCACTATTATTATTATTATTATTATTATTATTATTATTATTTATATTAAAGATATTCTACAGGATGGGTCATAGTGGTGTTTTTTAAATCACTGAGTGGCTAAAACTCAGTAAGTGACGTCACAGAAAACCACACGGGTGTTACGTTGAAATCTGTACCCTCGTCAAATAGTGTTCCCCTCCCGCTAACCTGATAGAGAGGCCCGGACGAAATATCCAATTTAAAATTAGACATAGAATACATATATCCCCTAATCGCAAGCATTCTTTTGATCCATCACTTTCTCCTCTGTGTCTCAAATGTAGAAACCAAACTAGGTACCTTAACTCATTGCCTTTGGTTGTGTCATAAATTATAGAAGTACTGGTCTGAAATATTATGTGAAATGGAAAAGATATTTGATAAGTATTTAAAAATGAATCCAATGTCTTTGATTTTAGGAATCCCAAGTAAAACTATAACTACTGCAGCCAACAAAAGGTTAAATAACATTCTTACATTTGCTGCTAGAAAAAATATATTACTACAGTGGATTAGTGATAAGAAACCCTCTGTCCAAGGCTGGCGTAAAGTCATATTTGAGATGGTCCCTTTGGAATATCTTACAAATATTCTACATGTCAAAGTAGATCAGTTCCACAATATTTGGCAGCCCTATCTGAATTATATTGGACCTGATCTCTCTTCCATTATCTCACAAGGAGTCTCTTGAACATGAACTCACATATCCTGTGACTTCCCTGCATTATGGACTATTTCCTATAACCTCCTATATACATTTTTTGATCTGAGCTGTACCAGTGTTTTTTTTTATATTCTTTTTTATTTTTATTATTCTTATTCTTATTGTGTTTGTGAAAATAAGAAAACCCAATAAACATATATTTTGCTGTCAAGGCTCCCAAACTCTGGAATGCACTTCCTATAGAAATAGTTAGATCATCTAACTCTGTATCCACTTTTAAAAAACTTATATTTTAATATTATTTATTATTTATTTGATCTTATTTCATATGAAAAGCACCCCCATGTTCTATTTGTGTGTTTTATAATGTCATGGTAAAAAATGGGAAAGTTGGTTCACTTCATATTTGTATATAATTAAGTATGTTTATGTAAATGTCAGAATAAAACCAAATAAAGGAAAAGGAAAATGAAAAAGAAAATAAATTTAAAAAATCAAAATAAAACTGTTTTACATATCTGTGGGTTCAGTTTTAGGTAGGAGGGGGAAACATTTCGATGTAACACCAACAAGTCCTGACGTTTGTTTGACTTGACAAAATTAAAAGTTTAAAAAGTTTTAGCTCAAACTCTGGTTACAACAGTAATGTAACAAATTAAATCAGTTTAACAGTAACATTACACTACAGTCAACAAACAGCCGAACTATTGAAGTTACTCGGTTATAGACTGTAGTTTAACAGCTAGTTTACAGTAAGCTAACTAACGGCTGAATACATTAACTAACCTCCGTAAACACACAGGTGAGTCAACTTACCAGGTTAAAACTTACCGCTGTCAGTTTATGTGCGTCTTCTGTTATTCAGTAAAACGATATCCCCTTTTTTAGAGCGAAAAATAAGTCACAAATGAAGTCTTAATGTTCACAGTTCGTCGCCGCTTACTGGTTTCACTTTCAGAGGAACTGAGCGACATGCTTTAAAGAACGACTACTTTCAAAATAAAATCTATATGGTCAATAGAGACGCAAAAATAAAGTCTGACTTCGGATTAGTCGACGTGAAGTGGTCCAAGACCAGTCAAAACAATTATCCTATAACTTATTTGGAGAATGTTGTAACACGCCTTTCATTATATATCTTTTTTCTTTGTCTTTTTTCTTTGTCTTCTTACATTGTACACTTTTATTTTGAAGACAGACTCGCTTATTGGAGGTTGACAAACTTGCTCAGACATGTCTCATAAGATAGACAGTAGTGATGGGAATTCCGGCTCTTTTTAGTGAGCCAGATCATTTGGCTCAGCTCACCAAGAAGAGCCGGTTCTTTCGGCTCCCAAACGGCTCTTCATTTTACCACTTCTGCCTTTTATAATTCAGCCAAATTTAGCTTTAGCTGTCTTGACCTATGATTAGTATGTGTGCATATATATCACTTAAATTGTTCAATATAATTATACTAATCCTTATAATTTCCAAAATACAATAATTTTACATGCTGCTTCATTTCCGTGCACCACACTCCTCTCTCTCTTTCTCTCCTCCTCTCCCTCCTGCTCTGTATCTGTAGACCCTCAGCGCGCCGTGCACCCCGCCCCTTCCTGCTTGATGGTATGATCGTTGTCTGTCATCACCTGATTGGTCGCACGGACGTCATTAACACAACATTCAGTCACAGTCAGTGCATGAAGTGCCCGTGGCACGGAGAAGATCGTCCTATCATTCTGCCTTGAATTAATAAAAATAAATAAATAAATAAACGTCTCTCAGACGGGAGCCGGCTCCTATCGTTCACTTAAAAGAGCCGGCTCTTTGAGCTGGCTCGTTCGTGACTGACACATCACTAATAAACAGGTACCAAAAATGAAACTACAAACACTGTTTGAAACATACCACTTTATTCAGATCACTAAAGTTAGTTTTTTTTTTTTTGCAAGATCACACAGCTCAGGTTAAGTCTCAGGTTTGAAAGTTTCCCTTTAATACAACTAGTCATCTGTCACTTGGGGAAAAAAAGACAAGCTATAACATAACCAAATGCAATTTTAAAATTAAATGTCAAGTCAAAAGGATAAATGAACAGAATAGCTATATATTAAAAAAAAAAAAAAAAAAAAAAAAAAGGCTGTTTAGCATGTGCTTTCAGAGTGAGGAGGCTTCCAGGCTTGGTTCTGGAGGACAGCGGGAGGCAAAAGGGAGGAAGTACTCTCTGGCAAACTGGAAGACGTCATCTGGTTTCCTCAGCAGCAAAAACTGCAGGAAGTCAGATACGAGCGCGCGGATCTCTGGATGCTGTCTCAGGTAGGAGGCATGGTCCGCCTTCAGCTCCTCCTGCCCCCAACGAGACACAAATGCACATTCATACTCTGTTCTGTTCAAAGGCTTTATAGGGTAAGATGATGATAATGGGAAATATAGCCTGTAGGATAAGATGTATGGAAGAAAAACAGTATTATTCAGGTACAGTCATTCTGAATAAATGTCTTTATCATATGAGAACATTATTGGTTACCTTTCTGTCCAAGAACTTGGAGCACATCTGCATGTCTTCTTCCCAAACCACAGGGACCTTCTCAAAACCTCAAAACACACACAACCAAACAAACATCATAACTCTGTTTCATTAGAAAAACTGCTTTTATATGTGTGTGTGTGAGAGAATGGATACCTTTTTCTAGCTGTGATGGCAGCTGCAGCAGCCTCATGGTGACCGGTGATCCCACCTGCACTCTGCTGGCCATGTGCCTGGTCAGAGAATATAAACTGCTCAAAAAAATACTTTATCAAGTCATATTAACATTTTTTTTTTTTTCCCACAAAATGATTTACAGAGCGTGAAAGTCACAAATGCATGCACTCGTTTAGGATGCAGGTGTGTTTCACTGGCAGTCGAACAGTACGCCATCCACACAGACACGAAGAACAACACAGAAAATAAAATTAACTTTACTGTAATGTGTTTTTCTTGCTCTCTCTCTCTCTCTCTCTCTCTTTCTCTCTCTCTCTCTCTCTCTCTCTCTCATACACACTCATTTACATGTATCAGTTCATGGGTCTCACATCTGGATAAAATCCACATACAATGTAACACATTTTTATTTGAACTTAGCCACATACTGTATATGGATCTCTGGTAGCCAGATCACAAATATCATTGCAATCATGTCTTGGTTTTCACAGGCTACATGAAAACCACACTACAACACTAAAACTCACCAAAACGTTAATTTGATTGTTATCATGCCACCATAAACACAGGTATAGTCCTTTAAGGAGCTGCAAACACTAAAAGAATTGCAATTTGATCCACAGTGTTGGGCAGTGAGAAGACGTATAGTCAAAGAGTATAGATATGATATTTTGACAACAGCTGCTAGACGGCGTCGCGGTAGTGCTGCTGCCATTTTGGACTGAAAATGGCAATGAGTCTGTAGCCATGAAAAGAGACGTCTGTAAATCAGAGCATAATTATTTTTTTTTAGGTAAATCAACTTCCAGGTACGAACACTTATATAGCCCTCATTTAAATCATTATGTCCTAAAAGTGGTAAATTAACTAAAAGCTGAATCCAGAGTTATTTTCTTCGGCATAATGAACGTTCATCAGACCCACAGGACTGTACCACCTTGCACGCTTATATGCCATATCTGGTTCTGCCAGCTTCCTGCTAGCTGTATGCAGCTGTAATGATGGATATATTATCTGTAACTCATCACTTTTATTATCTTATAATACACCCATGGGCTGTTGGCTGTAAGCCTGTACCGTGGTGGATGTATTAACATCTCTGTTCCCAAACAACCGGCTATCGGCCAGTAGCTAGTAGTGCTAGTAGCATGACATAAACAGAATTTAATGTGGTTGTAGGCTATTTACTAACATGCAGGGCAAAAGCACAGGGCACAACCTCTTATACATCCACGGCCTGTGGTCTATTGTTCATTGATGTTGGAGGTCCTTGACATGAAAAAGTTTGAGATTGCTCTCAAAATCTGTGTGCTGAATTTTTCTAACTTCCATTCATGTCCATCGCTCCACTAGGAAGCGGCCAGGAAAAAAAGTAAGTAAGTAAATTGTTATAATAGTATGCATATTTAGAATATTTTATTGTTCAACACAGGCCATTTCAGTAGAAACATTAAAAAAATGACAATAGAATAGAAATAATTGTGTTTTACTTTTGCACTTTGTAGGCGGATGTTTTACTGGCGTCCGGTAGTCACTTTCAGTCCAAAATGGCGGAGGCGTAACTCTGCTGCTGGGCGTTGCAATGGAACAAACAATTGACTTTCACTTCTTAGCAATATACTTATACTATTCTTTGGCGTAGTCATTGAGCTTACCCATCAGCCAGGAAGTAGCACTGCCAGGTAGTGGGGCTTTCCTCCACAGAGTGAACAATCCTCTCCACCCCAAATACCTCCACGTCCTCACCCCCAACCTTCAGCTGCTTCAGACCCAGCTCGCTCTGACCACAGAGAAACAAATAATCAGAGCTCACTATTCAAACAACACACAGACCGACCAAGGGGTCTCACTGGCATGATTACTTACAAAAGTGGTGTGGATGATGTGTAATCCCTGGTCGAAGGAGATGAAGGTCATGTGTTCTGGCACCTTCTTCCTCAGAGCGATCAGGCGCATCAACAGCAAGCTGGACCCCTCGGTAACCAGCCCTGGTAAGACAGACATGGGATAAGAAGTGCTCTCCTTCGTCGTCTCCTGTACACACACACACACATAAAAAAGAATTACACCTTACAGTAATTTCACAACAGGAAGTCTGTTGACATCATCTAAATGTTTGGATAAAACCATTTTGAAGTGTTATCAGAAAGACATTTAGATCCAGATTTCACAAAATGGTAGTAAAAAGTACTTTTAGCCGTGGCAAAGGTCATCATATTAGCATCTTTTTCCCCATAAAAATGCTTAGAGGGATGATAGAACCCTAATGTTGTTTTGCAGCAGGGTTATTCTCTCTCACCTCTCCTACAGTGGTAACTTTATTGATCACCATCTGCCCGTCATGCTGCACCATGTGACGCCTCTTGTCCAAACTGTGGCCCTCAAGCTGAAAAGGGGATTCAATGTGTTTAAAGGCAGGAAATACAAAATAAAAAACAGACAGATGTGGCATGAGAATGAAGAATAAGAATGAATTCCATGTGTGTTAAAGAGGACCTATTATGCTTATTTTCAGGTGCATACTAGTAGTTTGGGTTTCTACTAGGACATCTGACCTCTGTCTGAAACGCTCTGTTTGAGCTCCTGCCAGATTTTTAAAAAGCGGCTGTCATGTAGAAGTTTGACTTTTGAAAACTAGAGCCAATGAAAATGTGGGACATCGTCTCAATATGTGGGACGTGGGACAAGGGATAAAAATGCTGTGCAGTCCCTCGTAAAGTGGGACACCCTAGTTACTTGGTGACATCACCACGTTACGGAATAAAAGGCGGGACGTTAAGCAAGTTTGTTTCAGGCAGTTCAGGAGCAGTGATTCTGTGGGGGAGAGTAACTCCCTTTGGCGTGGACTTTGGTCTTTGTAACTTTGCAGACCTTTTACATGCACAAAAAACTGCATAACACACTAAAGGAAAGGGGAAAAAGCACAAAAGAATAATAGGTCCCCTTTAAAATGAGACAGTGCGGAGAGTTTGCAAAGACCCACCTTGACATACTCATGGTAATCTTCCTCCAGCACCTCCAGGTCCGTGGTTAGGTAGGCTTAAATGGACAATGAAGAAAGGACAAAGGACATTCAGATAAATAGACAAAACTATGGAGGTCAATCTGTCTTTGCAGCCCCTGCCTCCCCCCTCACCCGTCACTGTAGTTCCACAGGGGGAGTCATCGATGGCCCCCTGGCTCTGAGCATGCAGTAGCATACAGGGCTGCTGAACTCTTCGGGCAAACTCCACCGTCACACTGAACTTCCCCAGGTCCCGGCCGCCCTCTGACACAGTCACCAGAGAGTCTGGAAACACACACTTCAGCAGCTCTGCAGGCTCTGGGGGAAGTGGGGGATTTTGACGTTTTTAACGTATGGACGGTTTTAAATAAGTCTAGAGCAGGGGTCAGCAACCGTTACTATCAAAAGAGACATTTTAGGCAAAGAAAAAAAAAAAATCTGTCTGTCTAACCCTAACCCAAAAAAAAAAAAAGAAAATAACGCATAAAATGATTATTTTATAATAATATGACTTTATCTCATAATATTACGACCTTTTTCTCGTAAACCTATGACTTTATTCTCGTAATATTACGACTTTGTTCTCGTAAAGTTATTACTTTATTCTGGTAATATTCCGACTTTTTTTCTCGTAAAGTTATGACTTTATTCTCGCAATATTCTGACTTTTTTCTTGTAAAGTTATGACTTTATTCTCCTAATATTCCGACTTTTTTTCTCGTAAAGTTATGACTTTATTCTCGTAATATTCCGACTTTTTTCTCGGAAAGTTATGACTTTATTCTCGTAATATTCCGACTTTTTTCTCGGAAAGTTATGACTTTATTCTCCTAATATTACGACTTTTTTCTCGTAAAGTTATGACTTTATTCTCGAAATCTCAGATTTATTTTTTTCCTCAATGTGGCCCTAATACTACCGTCGTACCATAGACCTACAACAATGATAAACACAAATGAAAATGTAAACAAAAAACTGTTAATCATTTCCATGTTTATTAATCCACAGGGAGCCACTGGAGAGGAGCTGAAGAGCCACATGAGGCTCCAGAGCTGCAGGTTGCTGACCTCCTGGTTTAGAGCTTTATTTTCTATATTTGGTTCATTGTCAATTCTGTGTCTGAGGGCAACACGAGATGTGCCAAAACCAGGTGGTGTTAACTCCAGCAGCCTACGCAGTTTGTGTCAGTAGCCTGCAGAGTAAACGGACATCTCACCAATGCTGGACATGAACGTGTTCGCTTCGTCAGAGGCTTTCAGCTCTTCTCCGAGTTCGAGTCCCTCAATCCCCGCTGCGGCTCCGGCAGGTGTCTCGTCTTCCAGCGGGGCTTCCATCATTAACGCTGTCTTTATTTAATGGCAGATACTCCCGGTAATAATAAAAAAACAGCTTTATAATACACACTTTTGCTGCGACAGATAGCTTGTTTGGTTTAGTTTTTATGGCAAGCAGCCTTTTGATGTTTCTTCCGGAAGAGAAGACGAACAAATGTGAGTTGTCAGGGCAACGACGCTGTGGTACCGTAAAGTCGGACGTAAGTGCGCAACCGAATTCCCACCAAAGCAGGTGCACACAAACAAATCCTATTCATTGCTCCATAATGTGTGTTGGTTGAATGCCTTTTTAAATCCTCCATGTGTTTAGCTATTGTTAAGAATAAAAAAGGAAAACTTAAAAAATAAAGGCTTATTGTTTTTTTTTGTTTTGTGTGTTTTTTTTTATTCTATTCTTTCTTTTTGTCATTATTATTATTATTATTATTATTATTATTATTCTTTTCTTAATTTTATTTAAATTTTGAATTTAGAAGTTGTTTTCTCTAGTGTACTTAATGAGTTCGTCTATAAGCTCAACTACTTAAAAAAATGGTTTATAAACTATTGTAATCACAAACTGTAAATTGCATATATTAAAACAACTTCAAACAAAAGGAAAAAATAAAGCATAAAAAAAAAAAAAATACAAAATAAAGGCAATACACCAATTCATTAAAAAGGAAGCGAAGAAATACAATGACAAATTGCTTTTCTCTTTACCATGCAGTTACTGGCATCTATTTTACATTTGCTGTACTGGTTGTGTTTGGATTTTTTTTTCTAAGCCATGAAAAAATATTGTTTAAAAAATAGATTGCGTTTGGTACACTTTCATATACTAAATATGCATAGATAAGGCTAGGAGGTAATAAAAAGGCACGTTGACATTAGTAATTTATTTGTGAGATATGCGAATGTCACCAACAGGGCAAATCAAAGTGCTTTACATAAACATTCAAGAACATTGTGAAAAAGTGCAAAAGAACATTAAGGGGACTATTTCTAACTTTCAGAAATGCTTGTTAACAGCGACACCTGTGGTTGTTAAGTCCACGAAAGTCAGCGTTGGGCTCGCGCTTGCTCGCTCTAAATAGACATGAACGAGCATCGCTCAAAACAGTGAGGCGACACATGTCAGCTAAAACCACAATATCACTCTATATTTCACCTGCTTGGCAGTAATGTTAGCTGACCAGACGAAGGTCTCTCCATGAATCACTGCTGATGTTAGTGTTGGCTTTTCCTGCTTCAGCCTCCGGGGCATGTATTTTGGCCCTAAACCATTATGTGCTTTGTAAAGCAGCAGGAGTATATTGAAATCAATTCTCTGAGAGACAGGGGGCCAGTGTAGAGACCTCAGAACTGGACTGATATGATCCACTTTCATGGTCTTAGTGAGGCTTACCAGGATTCTGTTTGTATAAAGTTCTAGTGAAATAGTAACATTCCTCATTAAAACCTGGACCCACCAGTGGTCATCATACTTTGAGCAAAAAGCAGGTTTATTCTGCAACACAAATCTGGGACAATATAAAACACAATGATTTAAAAATATAAGATTTAGAAAGATAAAAAAGATCGAGTACACCTTAAGAAACCCCTTCCCCTTAGTAAATTATACACCCTTAATTAAGACATAAAGCATGATTTCTGGTGTTTAAGCTTCAATGCCGATGTGGAGACAACACAAGTGTCTTCCTCAGGGTAAACCTAACTTCAGGCATCTGCTTTATTGCACCGGACTGTTGACTGCTGCCCTCTTTCTGGCTTACTTCATTGTTCACGTGGTGGAGGATGGTGGTAATGTCTTCACCCCTAAAACAATATATAATGTACAAAATTACTATCCCTAACAGGGCACTTTATGATTAATTCAAGTGTACAAAATACATTACATGGTAACGATCATATCATCAGATCTACAAGATACAAAATATTGTGGAAATTTCAAGCCGTAGGACTAAATATATATTTAATTTTTTTGAGTTACCTTGGACAGCGGTCCATTAGCTGCCGACACACAGATTGGACGAACCAGCTCCCATTTCTTTTGTGTCTATATGACAGATGATCTTCAACAGTGGCAACAGCAACCAGAACATCGGCTTCTTCAGGGATGAATGGTGAGTGAGAGTCATCAGCCTGCAGATCTTTTAAAAACACTCCACTCTGTATCTGCCCTCCCTGGCAGGCCTGGATCAGGAACACTTTGGGCTTGCCGGTGAGGGTCGACTGATCGGTCGCCTTGAAAGTTCTAGTTATCTCTTTGATGGAGAGGGGCTTCCGATCGATCCCGAGGACCTCGCCCTGCACTCCATGACTCAGGATACAGCAGATGAAGGCATCGCCGTGCTTAGGAGCCTCTTGAAGAGCAGCAAATCCACTGCCAGACCACTCTTTGACATTGAACTTCTGCAGCTGAGAGAGGTCGCTCTGAGAAGCGAAGCATTTCAGTGTGCACTCCATCTGGTTCTTGGTTTGGTCTTCACACATCAGCACTCTGAACCCCAGCCAGCTGAACACCTCTGTCAAACTTTCTGCAAGATATTGAATTTGAAAAAAAAAATAGTAAAGCTTCAACCACCACCAAACAGGACAATAGTTTAAATCTGTGAATCTGTCTACTCTGTAACATACGAGCATCTTTATCGGTTCCCTCTCTTGTTGTCCCATCCTTGAAATTCATGTTGTTTATGATCACGCAGAGGCCGGTTGGCTGGCTGTTCAACTCATACTGTACGTCCTGAAAACAATAGAAACAGGTTGACACAAATATATAATGAAGAAACTTCAATATTTTATGCTTAAACACGCAACTTTAGTTTACTAGTTTTAATTTATGAGGTATGACAATAGAGTGCTACAGGGATGACGTATTTTTGTAGGCCTACCAGGAAGTTAGCATTGCTCTGGTTCCCTCGACAAAAAGCAAATTGGATTTTTCCATTGGGTTTTGGATTATTATACATAAGCTCTGTGGCAAACAAACGTTTATGATACTTACAAGTTTTGTTCAGCAAGATTATCTCCACAAATGAACACCATTTTATGGTTTTTGAAGTGTGAATGCAATCGCCAGAAGTAAAAAGCCAACATTAGGCTATAAATGACACCAAGGTTGCATGAGTGCGAGAATACACAACAAGGCTGTAAAGGCGGACGAGTCAGCGTGATGACGTTTAGTAGTTCATTTACTTGTTAGCAACAGCTAATAAACCAACACATAAAGGCTTCAAAATTCATTTCACATTAAAATCTTTTAAGCTTGTGTTAACCAAAGACCTTATTTCAGGCATCTAACTAAAAACCTATTAAAATCGACTTCCAGACGAGGGAACCGGAAGTGCTAAAATGCCAACTCATTTCCGCGTTTTAGGACTCATACAGAGCCTAAGTCACGCCCCTTCCAGTGGACCCCGTGGGACCTTATTTCGGAAAAAATATGAACGGTAGTCGCTGGATAAAACACATCGGGTATGATAATGTGCGTAATTTGTGAGTGGTCATAGCTAAGTAAGCTAGCGCTAGCCAGCTGGCTAGTATTGGTGACGTATATTGTGCGAGACAAGAGATGCAGCTTACTGAGCACACAAAACTAAATGATACTACGACGAACTGTGACTTTCTTGACTTGCAAAATTATGTTTTAATTTGACAAACATCATATGTGTGATTCATTGCGTAATTCAAATGGGATAAAAAAATTATTTGTCTCTTGCTGTTGACTACTGTTCATATTTTTTCCATAATAAGGCCCCATAGGGTCCACCGGAAGGGGCGTGATTTAGGCTCTCTATTCCTGTAGCACTCTATGTAATAAAGCTAATATTCTATATGTTAATACAGGATAATAAGCATGTCTTGTGTCTCTTTAATAAAGCCGAAATAATAACAATGACTCAAGCATTGTCACATAAAGTGTGTTATTTCAATATTAGGTGGAAACCTCACCTCCTTTCGCCTCTTACTCTCTTGTGGCAGAACATCTGAGGAAATCAGAGGGAAACAGAATTACAACTCCAACTATAAAAGCCTCAACTTCATGTGAAACACACAATAGGCTGGCATAACAGTCATTTCTATAACCAAACTGCACATAATAACGTACCAGTGTCATGAACCGAAGAAACTTGGACAGGCCTAGGTAAAAGGCAGGTGTCATTCAATTGTATGTTCTTCAGGTTTGGGAACGTCTCTTGAATCTCATCATCAGTTTGCAGGAGGTTCAGGAAAGCTTGGCAGCGGTCTTCTCCTTTGTCCATGATCTTATCCACTAGCTCAATGACGTGGCCCTCTTCGTCTTCCTTGTTGATGCTTTTGAGGTTGTTGTATTCCCGTTCAGTTATCAGGTTATTCTCACGAACTTTGTTGAGGATCAGCCTGCGGTCTCCACTCAAAGTCATCTGAATGGCTGTTTTATTACGTCTCATCCTGTCTTTGGCTGCCATGCTGAATCTGACATTGAGAACAATAAGAACAAGTAGTTAATAATGGTTTTCTGGTTTATAGAGTCAAACTGTGAAAGATTTTTGTAACATATTGCGATTGCACTTTTACCACTCAAGAGCCATTGTCTGGCACGTAGTACAGCCCTTACAAAAAAGAAGTTTATTCAAGTGTGCCATTAGTATACTCCTTTTAATAAGAGAGCATGCTTTCTGTTTACTTTTGATGTACTTATCAGAGATATACTTAACATTATACTTAAGTATATTTGGCTTATACTGAAAAGTTTGGCTAAGAACCATAAGTTCACTTAAAACTTACAAGTATACTTGCAATAAAAACTATTAAACTAGTAGTTTACTAGGAGTATACTTTAAAGTGTACTTTCATAAACTAGAAAGTGGGCTACAAGTATATAACTAGTAAACTAACAGTATACCTATGAGTTCACTTGTAGTAGAGTTCATATTATAGTTGCAGTACAAAATACAACTTGGAGGTAAACTGGTTGTGTACTTAAAAGTACACTTAAAAGTATACTTTTATAAACTAAAAAGTGGGCCTATTTAATCCCAAGAAGTATTAAAGCAGTACTAGTAGGTTGATATTAGTATACTTAGTACATAAAATACACTTGGGGAATATATACTTGAACTTCACTTAAGTATTCTTCATAAAATAAACTTGTTTCGTAAGGGAATAGGTTGGCGACCCTAATGGGCGTCTCCTGGTGACAGCTGCTTATTTTGTAAATATGAAAATGTTAAGTACATTTTTACTGTGTATTATGAATTCATTACTTGTCCTATAAATTAGTGGAACAAAATGGAAACAAACCACTTTGCTTTATATTAAAATAAGGCTCAGTCTCTATAACATGATGTCAAGTTAACAAACGTAAGACTAGAAGAAGATGTAAATATTTTCCTGTATAACGAATGCCCCGGTACCTGGCCTTCTGAGGGAAACACTGTCACTGTGTCGCCAGTAAAAACAACTCTAAATAGACGGTGATTAATCCGGATGTCTAGAAAAAGGTCAAATGACTTGAACTGCCCATCTGCCACAACATATGGAATATAAGGACGCGTCTCCAGCGCTGACAGACAACACAGTATTTATACACAATGACCCTCAGCGTGCTGGGATATCCTTCTAACAGAGATGAGAACAGTGGTGGTCTCTCTCCACTTAATACCACTTTATACATCACACAGAAAACATTGTGATTTATCTGTATAGATTAAATGTACAGTAAGCGCATAAATATCAACGTTGATGTGCAAAATCTATTATGCTGAAAATGTCAAGACGTTTTTTTGGCTCGATTTAAAATGCTTGTTGATATTAAAGAGGATCTATTAGGTTTATTTTCAGGTTCATACTTGTGTTTTGGGTTTCTACTAGAGCAGGGGTCAGCAACCTGCAGCTCCGGAGCCACACTTCAGCTCCTCTCCAGTGGCTCCCCGTGGGTTTTTAAAAATGGAAATGAATAACTGTTTTTTGTTTACATTTTCATTTTTATTTGTAATTGTTGTAGGTCTATGGTACGACGGTACGACGGAGTATTAGGGCCACATTGAGGAAAAAAAACAAATCTGAGATTTACAGAATAAAGTCTTAATATTACAACAATAAAGTCTGAAGTTAACGAGAAATAAAATTGTAATATTATAAAGCAGTAATTTTACGCTTTATTTTCTTTTTTTCTCGTAAAGTTATGACTTTATTCTCGTAATATTGTGACTTTATTGTGTAAATCTCAGATGTGTTTTCCCTCAATGTGGCCCTAATACTCCGTAGTACATTGTCTCTTTGGCCCTCACTGCATTAGACTGATATACTATATACTTAGACTATAAACTGTGTTACCTTCTTCACAATGATCAAATGTTTTGCGGCTCCAGACAGATTTTTTCTTCTTTTTTTAATCCTAAAATGTCTCTTTTGATAGTAAAGGTTGCTGACCCCTGTACTGGGACATGTTTACATGCTTTACTGTTCAAAAAAGTGCTTTACTTTTCTCATACCAGCTTTGCTGCAGCACCTCTTTTCACCCTCTGTCCGAAACGCCCCGTTACTTGGTGACATCACCACGTTACGAAAGAAAAGTCTGGACTTTTCAGGCAGTTCAGGAGCAGCGTTTCTGTGGGAGAGAGTATCCCTCGAGGACTTTGGGTTTTGTAACTGTGCAGACTTTTTAAATGCACAAAAAAACTATATAACACACTAAAGGAAAGAGGAAAAAAGCACAATATGTCCTCTTTAAATTATTCTAGATTCTAGAAGAATTTAGAACAGAGAAAGAGGTGAGAGATATTCCTCAGCCTGTAGAAGAGGGAGCATGTAATCCTTCCGCTAAGCACGAAAATCCCTTAAATTGCAGGTTTTTACATGACGGTAACAATATGCATAGCAGCAGATTAATCTCTCCCACTGGAGTGAAGTAGCCAGACTCACTTGGACCCCGTCCATCCATCCAGCCATTATCTATACCTGCTAAACCTTAGCAGGGTTACTGGAGCCTGGAGCCTGGAGCCTGTCCCAGCTCATGCTGAGCTTAGAGGCGGTGTACACAGAGATACTCACATACTCAGATACTCCGACCTTTTACAACAGTGAAATACACTTTTAATGCTGTACTTGAGTTCATTGTTATGCTAATATCCAGGGGTTATCCAGGGGTTATCCAGGGGTTGTCCAGGTACGCCGCTGCGTTCTGGATTGTCTGCAGAGGGTTGAATGTGCAGGGAGTTGTTTTAATCAATGTGTGATATTACAAGAGCCTGAACCAGGAGTTGTGTTGCTCTGACAGGTACTGTACGGTCTGATCTTCCCGATGCTGTACAGGGCAAATCGACGCGACCGAGCAATTGATACCACGTGAACCAGACCTTGTAGGTCTGAGATTGGTTGGTCCAAGCTGGATGTTGATCTGTGGTTGTATAGAGGGACTGGCTGGGATGACAAGGAGCTCAGTTCTTTGGTTCTTCAGCAGTGCTGTGCATACAGGACTGACATAACCTCTTAACCTGCTTATAATATACCATTTTGACCTTGATTATACAGACACCCCCCCCCCTTTATTTTCAAGACTCCTTTTTTGAAAAAGATGTTTCAAGGATCAAATCTTGTTTCATAATGAAAAGAATTAAATCTGACCAGAACTGAACATATTAAAAAAAAAAGATAAACTGTTATATATCTTTTAAATTAAATTGTCTTGTTTAAATAGGCCAAACATGTAACTACAGCTACTGGCAGGCCTATTTCTAACATAATTTAACCATTTAAAAGGGAAAAATAGAACCATAAGTTAGCTCAGGGGTCAGCAACCTTTACTGTCAAAAGAGACATTTTAGGCAAAAAAAATAAATCTGTCTGGAGCCGCAAAACATGTGATCATTGTGATGAAGGTAACACAGTTATAGTCTAAGTATATAGTATATAAGTCTAATGCAGTGAGGGCCAAAGAGACAATGTACTACAGAGTATTAGGGCCACATTGAGGGAAAACAAATCTGGGATTTCCAGAATAAAGTCATAACTTTATGAGAAAAAAAGAAAATAATACTAAAAATAACTACTTTATAATATTATGACTTTATTCTCGTAATATTATGACTTTATTCTCGTAATATTATGACTTTATTCTCATAACATTACAACTTATTTTTCTCGTTAACTTCTGACTTTATTCTCGAAATTTCAGATTTATTATTTTTCCTCTATGTGGCCCTAATACTCCGTCGTTCCGTCGTACCATAGACCTACAACAATGATAAATAAAATGAAAATGAAAACAAAAAAACAGTAATTCATTTCCATTTTTAAAACTCCACAGAGAGCCTCTGGAGAGGAGCTGGAGAGCTGGATGTTGCAGATCCCTGGGTTAGACCTGTATTTTAATTAGACTCTGCCTGCCTCACCTTGATCTTAAAAAAAATTGAAATATTCTCTTCCTTAATTGCTGGTTTACTTGGCACTATACTTTTAAACCCTCTGAAAATGATGTTGGATCATCTGACTGTCTTTTGAAGGCTGCTGCAGGTCGAGCCAGTGATATCCTGTGAATCTTGAGATTGCAATGACTTCGTTGATTCCAAAGTTAGCTGTCAATCAAAGATCTTGTCAACAAACAAAAATAGTTTGTGATTTATAAGACACCTTTTATCTATATGTTAATTCAATTGTATAAATTACAGAAACTATAGATTCCTGTCACTAACGCCTCGTTTTAACGTCGAGACGACTCACTCAGAATGTTGTGACGTGCTCAGGAGGATAAAATGGTTTCAGATTAATCTTGGAGCAGAAAGTCATGACCAAGAGAGATGTGCAGCATGAATAGTTTGACAGAACTGCAATTACCTCTGATTACTTTCCTAATCATAATCAGACAGGCTCCATGTTGTCCGTGACAGGGTTGAACTCAAACGGTGTCCTTGTCAGAGAGCAGAGCCTGATAATGATTGCGGTTTTATGCTTCAGGTGGGAGATGTGTTGTGTGTTGTGTGTGTGTGTGTGTGTGTGTGTGTGTGTGTGTGTGTGTGTGTGTGTGTGTGTGTGTGTGTGTGTGTGTTTACTCCCCACAGCAAACACGTCTTTTTATCACACACACTGATCAGAAATGAAATCATGAACTTGTTTTCCCGTCTGAGATGATAACGCCTCGATGGCACCCATTTGTGTGATTCACCCTCGTGTTAATTGCCTCCAGCTCGTCTAATACACATGTAAATTCGGTTTTGTAGTTCATTTAAAATAATTCCCGACCATTTAGCGCCTCGTCTGTCCGCCCGCTATTACAGAAATGTATCATCCGTAGCCCGCCGCGGTGCGAGCATCATGGTGGTGTTGTGAGTGCTTTTAGGGACGATGTTAAATGGCACAGTGACTCTAATGGATTCTGCCGGAGACCAGAGCATCCGGCGGACCCATCAGCCGACTCCGACTATACTGGACCCGGTGGATGAGATGCTGCTTAGATCGGCCTGGATGCAGATGATGGGAGAATAATAGCTAACGGTGCATGATGTGCAACCACTCTTACATTCTATTGAGGTAATAACTCCTCAGATTAGATTATCAAAACATCCTCGACACATTATTTAAGTTGTTGAACTTCAGAGATAAGTGATGAAAGCTGCAGAAACGAAAGGTAAAGTCACGTATGGGAATAAACAAAAGGAGTTTTCCCCTGATTTTTCTGTGGAGATTCAACGCAAAGGGAAAGCCAGAGTGTCCAGTATGGCTACGATTATCAACCTGATCTCACGGGAAGGCGTATAAATAGCACAACATTTTAATTTATTCTTTTATGCATATATATATATATATAAATAAATAAATATATAAATATATATATATACTTTATTTTCCCCCTTTTTTTCAAGGTTGTTTTCATATATGCAATTTACAGTTCGTAATTGCAATAGTTTATAAACCAATTTTTAAGTGATTGAGCTTAGAAACAAACACAATGAGTACACAAAAGAAAACCAAATCAGCATTCAAAATTGAAATAAAAAATTGAATAAAATAAAAAAATATATTATTATTATTATTAATAATAATAATATTAATAATAATAATAATAATACAAAGAGGCAAAAAAAGAAATAATAATAATAATAATAAATTAAATAAATAAATAAGTTAATAAACAAAAATGAACTTATTTATTTATTTAGCACAACATTTTAAATGCATTACACATGTCATGATAACACATTTTAGGCTTCTCGCGTGTCATTTAACGTCGTTACCATGAAACTGTCACAGTTATGTTTAGGCAACAAAACCACTTAGTTAGGTTTAGGAAAGATGTCACGGTTGGGCCTAAAATAAGTACATAAACTAAATAAAATATGTACGTAAGAAACATATGGAAAACACGTCACAAATGTCACCTCACACAATTTTGCGATTTTGAAATGTATGCAAATTAGGACATATTTGATAAGACAATGCCTCATTTGCATATTTGAACATTAGGGCTGTCAAAGTTAATGTGATAATAATTCTTTAACGCATTTGTTTTAACGGCACTAAATTCTTTAACGCATTAACGCAATTGATCTTTCGGAGGTTGTAGCGGGCTCAGTTTTAAAGTTAGTTATCATATGAAACTAAAAAACCTGATGAATCCACTGGTACCAACCATCATGTCATACTAGCTCGTCACGAAGGAGGCTAAAAAACGCCAAAGTCATAGTCAAGTCAGCACACTGACACACTGACAGCTGTTGTTGTCTGTTGGGCTGCAGTTTGCCATGTTATGATTGGAGCATATTGTTTAATGCTAAATGCAGTACCTGTGAGGGTTTCTGGACAATATCTGTCATTGATTAGTGTTGTTAATTGATTTACAATAATAAATATATACATATACATTTGCATAAAGCAGCATATTTATCCACTCCCATGTTGATAAGAGTATTAAATACTTCATACTTAAATACAAATCTCCCTTTAAGGTACATTTTGAACTGATAAAAAATGTGCGATTAATTTGCAATTGATCGCGATCAATTATTTCAATTGATTGACAGCCCTATTAAAATGCATGTTATGCAAAAAATGATGTAAATGTTATGCAATTAATGTCTATTAGTTAAATTTGTTTTACCTTATTTACCTGTGGTGTCTCCCCTTAAGGTAAGTGGATTTTTAGTGTCAGAATGGCCGGTTCCAAGCAATCAACGTTGACTGTCGGTAGGACGCGGGAATCGAACAGCGGTTTCGTCATCGCGTTTCGTTGACCCGTCTATCCGCCCTCTGCTGACTTCGTGGCTCTATAACAACATCTCAATATTTCCTTTCCGTTTTTCTTTTAAGAGTCAAGAGGGCTTCGTCACTTGAATGTGTCCACATGTCATTTCTTGGCATTTTGCTGAAATGATTGATGATGATGTTTTTCTTGGAAGGTCAGCCTCATCTCATGAGTTAATAGTTTTAATTATTACATGTATATTAGTATAGATTATTATTGATGTTATAGATTTATCATCGAGATGTGTTCCCTGTTCTGCACCGACATGTTGTCACAAAATCAACTCCTGTCACACATGACATGTAAATGTAATAAAACCCTGTCAGGTGTCACACACACATTAAAGTGCATTTCATAATCAGAAAAAAAAAGTGAAACTTTTGGCATCCGAATATCCAGTGAATATATAGCCAATTACTCAGTGCCATGAGAAATAATCATTTTGTCCCTTCCTCCCCTCGGAGAGACAGCAGGAGCTGCAGGAGTCAGCCGAGCTGTCAGACAGGCTGCAGAGAGACAAACATGTTGTTGTTGTTGTTGGGAGCTGCTGATGGAATCTAACCATGCACCTAAACTGACATATTTCTTTATTACCTCGGTATTAAAGATGAAACCAGGACTTCTTTCAGTGGCAGGAGGAATAAGCTACCAGCAGCTGATGTCACGAATAAATGTCTCCTCACACGTCGCACGTTTTAATGTACACAACCACCAACACAATCAATGTGTTTGTGTTAACAATGGTTCAAATGACGTGTACTGTAAAAACATAGACTGTATAAAATATGGACGTAGTAAGACGTAAGAAATCCAGAGGGAATGTAATGTGTACAACACAGAGAAGTCTAGTGTGATGGGATGCTGTGTGTAGATTACATAGTACACTTCGTCCTAACTGAATGCAACGCGAGCAAGCGTCACGGACTGTTACAAGAGATGTAACATACAGCCGATGTTATCTGGCAGTCACTTATGTTGTGGATGAAATTAAAGGAAAATAAAGGGAACAATACTTAGGATTATAACGGCAAAAAGCGAGGGGTTTCAGGTGGCGAGAAAAGAGGTAAAACAAAAGCACACACCTCAGTATAATATTCACTAACAAACAGACAACTAACAACACGACCAATCAGGAATGAAGCTGGGTGGTGAGTGAGAGCGGTGTGAAAGTGGTCGGCAAGCGCCTCTTTGTTTCATGTACGTATCATAACAACGGCTTGTTCATCCGCCGTCCTCGGTCTTTCGGTTTCCTTTTTTGAATGACGAATACAGACTACTGCCACCTGCTGGTGTGGAGAGTTATTTCATCTCACGTAGGCGCAGGATGTACGTGGTAGTCAGCCGTCGTCTTTGCGGTGTGTTCGAGTGCAACTTTTTGGTCGAGACGAAGGCGACGTGAGGCGACTAAACTGGTGGCCTTCGTCGCCACTAGTTCTTTGATGTCGGCTTGGTGTGTCCCAGCTTTAGGCAACAAAACTACTAGAGTTAGGTTTAAAAAAAATAAAAATACATGGTTGGGCTTAAAACTACGACGTTAAATGAAACTAAACGTTGTGAACACGGGACACGAACGATCAGCTGATTGTAACGTCAAAGTGAAACTGAACGTGCGGGACATGAACAGCGGTCTCCTGGATGAAAGCCTCGTGTTTGTTAGCCTCAATATTTGATGCAAATGTGACACAAATGAATTTCTGAGTATATCCAGTATACGTCTGCTCTCTTCCTCAAGCCCAGTACTCGTACTTCTATTGAACTGTTTAGCGATTGTGGTTTCTTTTAGTGGGTGTTTTTGTGTTTGATTATTTCCACTTTAACTTACACAACTTAATACAATAACATCACAGGAACATTTACACACTAGCTCGTGTAACAGAGTGGGAAGTTAGAAACTAAATCCTGAAGCTGTGATCTGATAATTAGTGCCGTGCTTATACTGTTCTCATACGCTGTGTTAGAAAATTGAATCAGACGATATTACTCCCAAAGCCCTGTAAGGTAACACTGGTACACGGAGCCATTTACCGTCAATAAGGCCCCTAAAATATAACCATTAGAGAAGTGTGTTGCCATTTAGGGAGAACAGCAGCAGCTTTCTGTGAACATTTGATGCCTGCAAGCCTGTTTAGTGCAAAGAAATGATGAACTGCAGGTTTGCGGAGGTAATTTTGCGGACCGCGGGGATTCTCCTTACGGCCGTTTGCAGCGGAGGGGATGGAAGGATGCGGGCGTGTTACTGATGACTTTGTGTCGTGCTGTGATGAATTCGTCTCTGACTTGAACATTTTAAAAACTAAGGACAAAGCAATAAGTTTTAGAGGATTACCGCCCACTGTAATCGAAGGCAAGGAAATTGAGTTTGGTGGGCAGCTATAAATATCTGCCGCTGATAGCAAACTGTGCCTCAAGATATCAAAACAGACGTTACAGCGGCGCTCGTTTCTCCTGCAGGAAATGATCTCTTTTAATGCGGCTGATAAAAGATGACCTCGCTTCATCGGGATTCGGTTCAATATGTTTTGACGTATCGTACGGTCGGCTGAGATGACACGTTGAGTGTGTATAAATCAGACTTGAGGACAAATACGCGGCCAGGAAAGGTTAACTGTGAAACAGGGACGAGGTAATGACACGTTGTCATGTTGACTCTCCTCTTCAGAGGGCGGTCCAAACAACATTAGTAGACCTCATCTTAACCTAAACCACAAGCTTTCTAGTCTAACCAAGTTGTCTTTTGAGCCTAAACTAAACCAAACCTTAACGATAACGGTCACATAACATGGTTTATTTTGGTTTTGGAAGGCTCTGACACATGAGGTTGTCCTTGAACGTGTCATTTTGGAGGCCACGGACAAGAGATGTATGTTGTTTAATTTGGAGGACTACACCTTTTAAAATGTGTTTTAGTTGATCCAGTCCAGTGGCGTAAATATCGACGGTGCCCATCAGCTGCCAGGGGCCCAAAAATCGCCTTCTACCTTCCTACCACCGTGTCCACACTGAATCCGTTATACGCACTTCTGTTACGTCATGTAAACTAACCACGTAGGCGACCTATCAGCTGTGGAGATCAGACTGGAGACGTAACCACTCATCTCTTTAACTCGTGCTAAGAGAAGCGACCACCTCACGCTAATCCTTGCTGCCCTTCACCGGTTATCTGTGAGTTTTAGAATTGATTTTAAGATTTTGCTGCTTGTTTTTAAAGCCTTGACTGGTCTGGCTCCTGCCGATATCTGTGATTTGCTGACTCCCTGTGAGCCTGATCGATGCTTCAGATCCTCTGGCAGGCCCTGCCAACACTTCCAAAATCCAAAGTTGTCAACAAAGATGACATACCGGGCTTTTGCCGTCCGGGCCCCTCAGGGGTGGAACTCAAACTCAGTATCTTCCTTTAAATCTCTTCTTAAGACTCACTTTAATATTGTGGCTTTTTCTTAACGGATGGTGCATCGTTGTAACTATTTATGCGATTTTATTTTGTTTAGATTTGAAATACTGGGTGTTAAATATTTTTATCATGCTTTTATTGGAAAGCACTTTGTAACCTTGTTTTGAAAGGTGCTATATAAATACATTATTATCTTCCTACGTTTGTTCTTTTTAAACAGAAAACACACGTTTAATATTGTAATATTTATGGGAAATGAAAAACAATATATCCGACAGCAAGTAGAAAATGTTCAGCTCTCTGGCTGGCGATCTCCCTCCAGCCAGCTGCCACCTTATTTAGGTTTTTATAGTGAAATGCAGGAGGTGTTGTTTAATTTCAACTTCACCGATCAGCTTCTGGTCCATTGAGACGATTTCAAGGCGAGCGACAGAAATAAATAGAAGCAGCTGGGCGTCTGACCGAAGTTCAGCTCAAAACGGCGTGCCACGTCGCGCTCCGTCGCTCACGGCCGGGACATTCCAATAAAGAAGCACATGGTCCTTAAGCAGTGTTGTTGATGACTTTGCGGCGCACAAGACCTGTAGGATAAACTTCTAATGGGTCACTACTGGTTTATTGTTGTTATTAAGGAGTGGGATCAGGGATTTAAATCTGGAGCACTGTAATTGTAGGGCACGCTGTTAAATTAGCGTTGATGAATTTGGCGCTCTGGCTGCTGTCCGTGGTGATGATCAGAGGCTGGTTTGCAGGATGGGAGTTGCATTGTGATCCTCTCCATGGTGGCAGAGCAATTGTCTGCTTTGCAATTGTCTGAAGTGGTTGTGTGCTCGTGTGTTTGGTGCGAGAGCCCAAGAAAAAAAATATGCACCGGGGCCAATCACAATAATGTTCTGCTGCTGGGGGTGATCAGATTGATCAGACCGTGCTCGACCAGATGAAAGTACAGCTGTTAATGCACCAAAACACATCAAGGACGGATTGATGTCCGATCGGCCAAACCTACGCTACGATTGGTCAGTTTGCGTTTGCGGGGCGGGACTTAACGAAGGGTGAATTGCAGCGATATTTCAGTCTAGACCAAAGTGGTGGACCGACCCTAAAGCCACACCACCAGCATGGCTAAATAATTCAAATGTAATATTGCTGCAGTCATATCCATATTAATTTACCATTGCTAAAAACAGCTACAATCTCTGTCTAAAATATGACAATTTGGCTCTATTTGTTTGGCAAAGTTCACGCTGCTAATGTGTTGTGAAATTTGTAATAAATCTTTTAAAGCTTAGCTGTGTTTACTATTCCCCCCTATCTGTTTAAATTGTGCCAAAATGCTGCCAGCGGCGATAAGGGCTGAACTAAACTACATTAGGGCAGGCTCCTGTGTAGCAACACCATCTGTCTGTCTCTATCGCTCTCGCACACATTTCTTTCTCCTCCTCTTCGCTGCACAGAGGTGCTGCTGTCTCTTCCTCTTTTCACCAACTTCCCCCCTCCGCTGAAAGGCAGACGCCCAAAATCAATTGCATTCACTCAATTTATATCAGCTGAAGTCGACGCGGGCTGAATGAAACGGAGGGACGCGTGCGGCTCACGCCAGTCTAAATAGCTGCGACGCTCTGCTCATCGATAACACGGCTGATAGACATCAAGTACAATGAAAGGGCACAGAAAATAAACATTACTGTTGAATCGCAGATAACGGTGTGCTACGTTCTCCTGAACAGCACTGAGGCAATTCAAATCACACCATTATGTATGCTATCACTTCCACTAGCAGCAGCTGCTGTCCTATAAGTGAACCCCGCCGCGCTGACAGTATCATTTCAGCCCACTGGTGAGGACGGATTGCATGTGATGCACCGTGAGGAGGAAAATAAAACTCTCACAACGGAGAACTCTGACTTACTGTGAGTTTATTTCTCACCCAGAGAACAAGAAGCTCGACCAACGGAGTCGCCAGAAAAAATGTCGGCATTGTACGTTTCTACAAACCACAGGGGACGTTGAATGCTGACGTTTCATAAAGTCTAGAGCTGTCAAAGTTGACATGATAATAACACGTTAACGCAAATTTGTTTTGAAGCTAAAGTGAAGATACTGATGTCATATTAAACTAGAAAACCTAATGAATCCATCGGTACCAACCATGTCATAGTAGCTTGTTGAGAAGAAGGTTAAATAACACTCCAAATTGAAAAGAAAAACTGTCATGGCCATTTTCAAAGGGGTCCCTTGACCTCTGACCTCAAGATATGTGAATGAAAATGGTTTCCATGGGTACCCACGAGTCTCCCCTTTCAGCCCAGTCGCACAGAAATTCGTGAAATAGTCACTAAATGTGAATGTATTGATTCGTGTACATAGGCACATGTATTTCGTGATGGTCGGCATGAAATCAATTCGTATGTAATTCAAAGTACTTGTGAAGTGAGAAGTATAAAGAGCGGCAAATGCCACATGGGGAGGAGGTCGGGGTGGATGGGTGGGTCAGAAAACACGGGACTTTTCGCCCCGGAGGCCGCTCTTCGTGTGATTTATTTCCCACGTAACTTCTGTACTGTAAGTCACGGCTCTTCCAGAGTTATTTGAACCTCTCCTCATGGCTCTGTTTTAAGGCTTTAAAAAATCTAGGGGAGATTTTGACCAATCACAGGTCATTTCATTGAGAGAGCGTTCCTATTGGCTGTGCTCTGGCTGGTGGGCGGGGCTTGGTATTTCCTCAACCTGATCTCAACATGGCTGCCGGGTCACAAACTTTCTCATTTTCCAGCCAAACCGTGCTACAAGATGATTCTGAAAACATCTGAGGAGAGAAATAGACATTAACGTAACAGAATATTGATTCATATTTGATCAGCGCTGCCTAGTTTGACCGTTTGGTCAGCGTTCGCGAGTGATTGACAGCTGGCTCTCATAGACGGCAGACTCCGGATCAGCTCTGACTGCTTGTTTCCCTCCAGTCTGTGAAATCCTGCAGATGCCGTTTGGAGCACCAGAGGACATCGGAGGCACGTGATTTTTTTCAGATTTCCTGTCTCATGCACTTCTCAGGATATAGTGACCGTTTTATAAAAATCACTTTTCATAATCATATTTGCTCTATTTCTACCCATTGCAGCTTGTGTTTACCAGAGATGAGCTCTGAACTGACTAAAGAAATCTAAGTCGACTGAGACCAAAACGACGGATTAGTCGACTAAGAGTAACAACGTCACGTAACAAGCATAAAGTCAATGTTAACTTTTGGTTTCACACAGGGGACACCAGCAGCGAGTCCTGCGTTTCTTCTTTATACTCGTTATTATACTACATATCTTTCAAAAAAGGCCGCTCCATATACTATGCAAAATCGTCCACATTAAAAAACAAAGTATCTGTGGTTTGCAGAAGCGTACAATCCCCAAAAAAATTTCCTGGCAACTGCAGGCTGCCTTGACCGAAAAATACTTATCAAACAAAAGCTTTAGATTTTATTTTAATGAGGCTTGTGGGAGATCCTTAAAATAATAAATGTCCTTGCTTTAGTTTTCAATAAGCCACTGTTGTGGAGAGGGATGAAGGCATTATATTTATTTATATATATATATATATATATATATATCTCCCAGACCCAGTCTTGGTGTCTTAATGTGCTATTTTGGAGGGATTTTTGATCATTTTTATCAATTCTCAAATGCTAAAAAATGTTTAAATGTAGCACCAAATCTGTGTAATAAATGGCAAATTGCATCTTAAATGAATCTTCATGTTCCCAGCTTCCAGATGATGTTCACCACTTCTAAGTGACATCTACTGTTGACCTGCTATCTCTCCTTAAAGACCTCCTGTACCCCCTGAAAAAGACTAAAACATGTCTAAGAGGTCTCTAAGAGTTTGCCTCGTCTATCTGGTTGATATTTATATTCCAAATCCTCTCTAAGTAAGAAATAAAAGAAAAGAAAGAGAGAGATTTCTGTATCAATAACTCACCTGCTCATGTAATATTGAATCATTTGACAAAATATGCTCATCACAGCGAGCCGTATAATTATGTGAAGCTAAATGAGGCGCGAGTTTGAATTAATTCACAACACCGGTTCCTCCTCAAAGTGACGAGTGTTGCGGAAAGCAAACTCCGCTTTGCCTTTTAAAATATTCAGAGTCATAATGTATTGGCAAACACAAACAGCTGACGCAAGTGTTTGCTCGGAGGATATTGGTGCTGCAAAGGGAGCAGCAGCAGCAGCATCTTCTCCCTCGCGGGAGGGAGGAATTCAATTGAAGGATTTGGAGAGAAATCCTGTCGGGTGAACTGTGTCTGCTCCAGTTGCAAATGCAGTGTTCTCCAGCTTCCTATTGTTTCCCTCTGGGCTGTGTGTGCGTGTGTGTGTGTGTGTTTGTGAGACTGTGAGGTGAGGGGGCGGGTTATAAAATCAACTTCCTGAGACCTGAGAACTGTAAAGAGAGCTGAAAGTAACAACGGCTCCATTTTCATGGAAATAAGTGTTTTTCTCTGTTGTTGTGCAGCAGTGGTTGAATCGATGAGCACAAAGCTGAATGTTCTCACTTCATTCAAACATTCACATAGACTGTATTTAAGAAGTGGACGTAGTCACCGCGACGTCACCCATTAGGCCCGATGGTGATGAGCCAGGCCTGCGCAGAATCGATCACCGGCGATCGCCGCGCAAGGTCGGTTAGATTTATGTCCAACTTGACCGAAGCTTTTTGTCAACGCCCCCTGCTGCTGCCGCCTGATCTCGTCTACTTTCCAGGCGAGCCAATTGGTTTGTGGACTACGGTTTTGAAGCCTCGACTTCGGCATTTTGGTTGTCGCCATCTTGTTTTTTTACAACCAGAAGTGACACGAGAGGGTGGAGCTACAGCCGAACGCTGAATAAGACATTTTAAGGCGACCAAAATGTTCCAATTTACTTTCATGAACTGAAAACACACTGTGAAAGGGTTAAAGTTCTATACGATGAAAACACGGACAACTCCCAGACCGGACAACGCCGTGGTAGCGACCTGTCAATCATCAGGTAGCCCCGCCCTAAAGCGTCTCCTGCTTTATGGTCTATCTGACTCTAAATGGGACCATCATTTACTAAATGAACATCATGCTGTATTGAAGAAGACTTGAAACTAGAGATTGAGACCATAAACTCATGTTTACAATGTTTACTGAGGGAATAAATCAAGAGAGAAGTAGGCTCATTTTCTCATTGACTTCTATACTATCAGACTTCTTTTAGCAACCAGAGGAGTCGCCCCCTGCTGGCTGTTAGAGAGAATGACGGTTTAAGGCACTTCAGCATCGGCTTCACTTCTCAGACCTAGAGGTAGCTACTGGTACTGTACCTGAAATGCAAGCCCGCAAGACACAAACACCTTTAATGAACACCATGAAACGATATAAGAATCCCTCTTTGGATCACGAGCCCTTTAACACGCCGTAAACCTGCAACCTTTTGCAGCTACGCATCACAAGAACAGCATATACTGTACCTGACAAGAGTGTGACATCCCACAATGATCTTCTCTGCAGGAGGGTTCCAGTTATCAACATGTTGGAAAGATGAGCTGATGATGCTCTGAATACTCTCAGAAACTCTGCACATCCATGTTCCACAATTACTTTGCTTGATTAGATTAAACTACTTGTACTTGATTTATCAACATGTTCTCACTACCAACTCATCAAATACCAACGCTTGGTCACTGGCCCTCGGCAGTGGCCAAAGCAAATGACTACAAATCTAGCCCAACAACATCACCTTGCTCACATTCACTCCATTTGTCTAGACCGAGGTAGGGAATAAACATGTGTTGTTGTAGCCATGAAGTCACAAATTAATAATAGAAGTGAGCCAGATCACACAACACAGTCTCACGGTAGTTCCAATCTATTTGATTCATGTACATAGACAGGAATTTCCCTTTTTTATCGTGATGCTCAGCACGACTTTCAAAAACAGGACTTGGTTAGACTTAGGCAACAAAACTACTTAGTTAGCTTAAAATAACATCGGAAGTGTGACGTAACTTAAGTATGGAAGATCCGTGACAAAAACGACTTAGCTTAGGGTGCTTTCACATCAGGGACCCGGGTTCGTATCCGAGTACACTTGTCCCCAAAGTCCAGTTCGATTGGTTAGTGTGAACGCTCCGGACCGTACTCAGGCACGGTTCGTAGATCCGTACCCGAGTCCACTTGAAAAGGTGGTCTGGAGTACGGATCATGTGGACTCGGTACGGTTCGCATCAGGTGTGAAAGCTGACCGCACCAAAACACGGAAGTGGACCGCTATTTAACGTGAGTAACGTTAGCAGTTAGCGAGTAGTTTTGAAAGGTCAGGCTTTTTTCAACGCCACCGTTCTCCTCTGATATCTGTACACATATAAAACTGTTTCATAGCTATGTTTGTATCTGTGCGCAGCATGCAGCGATCTCATCCTCCGAACTGCACGGCCGTGGGAGATACAGCAGTCGGCCTATTTTCACATCAAACTCTGTGAAATAAGAGTTTCTCAGGCACGGTACAGATCGATCATACCTAATGTGAAAACTCTCTTAGACTTAGCTTCAGGAAAAGATCGTGGTTTGGGTTAAAATAACTCTGGAAGTGCGGTAACTTAGGTACATTTTTTACGTGGCAAATAAATCAACTTTGACTCAACTTTTGGAGAAACGCAACCCGACGTCACCCTGGAATGACCAATCACGTAACCGGCAATCCGGAGCTGAACAACCAGTCATGAGGGAACAAAAGACGTTAATCGTTGTCTAGTCAACGGGCCATTTAAGTGACTCTCCCACACCGCTGTGCAGAATCGCCGCAACGCCTGATCTGGTGTGAATGCAGCCTTAGTTTCAGGTGATTATACACTAACGAAAACATAGTTATTAATATTATATCTCCCACACACTGGACCTTTAACTTACATCTTCAGCATTTAGCTGACTGTAATAGTAGAGAAGATCAAAGTCTTTACCACGAATCCAAGAAGCAGACGATCTCTATTTCACTGTTAGACGTGGGAATACAAGCTCCTCTCTTCATTATGTGTGATTTAAAGGCAGAGGTAAGAAGGAGGTACAGTGCCTGTCTTTGTTGTTTGTCTTAGATAAAGTTGAAGAGGCAGATGTGAGGGGGCGATTCAGGGGTTAGAGAAGGACACGGGGGATTTTGAAGAAATGGATTCCCTCATGTGCGCCGTATGAAAGAGTCAGTATTTGATGTTCTTTATGGAATATTTTATAAGGCATTTAGCTGCTTTATTCTTCAGAAAACCACAGAGCGCTCGGACTGGAGGTGTCAGCCTGAATGAGGAAGCAGGGCTGAAAAGACTGAGACAACATTACCCTCCATCTGCTCACTTGTAAATCAAACACAGAGTAAGGTTGTGTGGATTTCACTGACGTAATGTTACACCATTTCCTTTGTAACAATACAAAAGGAACAAAATGATCCTTCATTTAAAATTTAAAAACACAAGGATCCCCTCAAGATTTGAGAAATTCATATATATTTTGTCATGAAAGGTCCTACCTGTTTCCTCCCATCACATCATAATATCATATTGAAACCCACTGGTATGTATGATTGAATCAAAAAGGCTGCTGACATTTGACTTCCAGTGGTCGCATCATCTTTCTGATCCTCTCTAGCTGAGTCTCAGAGCTGGCCCGAGGCTTCAGTGAACTAAGTTGATGCTCCGCAGCCACAACGGGGTCTTCTGGTCACAGCTCTGGTAAAGAGTATACTGTAGGAGCAAAGAGGAGAAACTCTGGTGCTTTTTTTGACAACAGCTGCTAGATGGCGCTGCGGTAGCACTGCCGCCATTTTGGACTGAAAACACCAATGAGTCTGTGGCCATGAATGTATAAAGAGACGTCGGTAAATCAGAGGATCAACTTCCCAGTACGAACACTTAAATAGCCCTCATTTAAATAATTATGTCCTAAAAGATGTCAAATTAACTAACACAACGCTGTGGAGATATGTCTGGCTATGCGAGACTAGCGGTACCGTAACCATACATTAACCAGTATAACCACTATCTTTCCCTAATCTTAACCAGTTGCCATGTTCAGATATTATAGGATGTTTACCGAAACACTGTTGGGGGAAACACAAAAAGGAACTTTGTGCTTAAAAGATTGTAACTTTGAAAGATACTAGAGTTGTTTGGGGTTCAGGAGCCGAGGTGATTCGGGCATCTGATCAGGATGCCTCCTGGACGCCTCCCTTTGGAGGTTTTCCGGGCACGTCCAACTGGTGAGAGGCCCCCGGGGCAGACCCAGAACACGCTGGAGAGACTACATATCTCGGCCGGCCCGGGAATGCCTCGGGGGTCCCCCAAGAAGAGCTGGAAAACGTTGCTGGGGAGAGGGATGTCTAGAAATCACTGTGACCCGGCCCCAGATAAGCAGAAGAAGATGGATGGATTGATGGATGGATGGATGGATGGGTTCCAGAGC
Organism: Sebastiscus tertius; assembly: GCA_916701665.1. NCBI lineage: Eukaryota > Metazoa > Chordata > Actinopteri > Perciformes > Sebastidae > Sebastiscus > Sebastiscus tertius. The sequence continues at coordinate 10,141 of CAKAOH010020321.1, read as the reverse complement.
CTCGGTAGTATTGAACAGCGAATAGTCAAAGGTATAAAAGTATAAATAATAAATAACTAGAATGGCACTCGGAGAGCGCAGACCTCCGCCCCCCCTCGCCATGCAGCTTGCGCCATCATCCACGTGTATTTTTGTGTATGTTGGGATCAGCTGTATGTAGCGGAGCATCGTAAAACAATAAAACTCACAAACCGTCGTCGTTACTCTTTCCAACAATCACCAAGTGTGCTTTGGTCCAACTCAACTGTAACTTCACTGAGTTTAATGTGAAAAAACGCCGAATCTATAGGTGTCGCCCCCCGGAGGTCTTAATGCTCAGGCTGATCGGAATCTGTACAAAGATCGCCACCAAAATCGAATGGATTGTTCATTGTGCCATACCCCACCCCTCCAAAACATTTCATTCAAATCCATTGTGGACTTTTGGAGTAATCCTGCTAACAGACACACCAACAAGGCTTTTGGCCTTGGCGGAGATAATAAAAAACAATTATTAAATATTCTTGAATGAATAATTTGTTCGCTAAATGCCAATAAATATGGATTGAAGCAGAATATTTCGATAGATAAAAACATGTTGTAAATTTTGGATATCATCTGTCTTTTTTCTATAAATATTGACTGTTGGATTTTACAACACTCTGGACTTATTGGAAATGTTTGGATCACACGAGTCGGAAATAATCCTACGTAGCCATCTAATTCTTCAAATAGTATAATACTAATAATATTAGTGTGGCCTGATCTTTATCTGCAACTGTGCTTTAATCTAATCCAACATATGGTGCCAGCGATATTTTGGGCCGGCTCTGCGTCTAACTGGGCGTTCACATCATCTTTTACGAAAACTGTAAGAAAATGCTTCAGGTACTGGTGAAATGATGAGATCCAGTAAGTCCAGTCTGACTAACGCTCCATGGCTTATCAGATACCAAACACTGCTCAGTGGTTTCATACTGCGACTGTGTCCAGTCCTCTGCTGCTGCTGCCGTTGATCAGCTTCTCTCTCATTTCTTATTCTGGCTGTTATGTCTGCTTGAAAAACATTGACTGGCTTCAGAGAGACACCGAATGCCAAGAAATACTCAAACAAACAAACAGACAGTGAGGTGTCAACATGAGGCTTTCTCAATCTGTTTTCTTCTCACACTTCTGTGTTCAAAGTAAACTGTTTCACAGGAACTCCAGAAAAAGCCTGCAGTCGTGCTGCCGTGTAGTCGTGCTCCTCCACATGAAATCAGAGAGGAGACGCTGCAGCTGGTCTCAGTAGGAGTAAACACACAGAGAGAGCGAGAGAGAGAGACGTGGATCCTGGCTGCCACCCAGTGGATCCACCACAGCATCACATTTACCTCAACCATCTCTGGGTGGCTTTTTATAGACTACGGTCTGGACCTGCTCTATACGAAAAGCGTCTTGAGATAACTTCAGTTATGATTTGACGCTATATAAAAATAAATTGAATTTAGTATAAAGGCTGGGAAGACTTTACAACTCCTTTGGATCCCCCACACACACTAAAAGACTTGAATAGTTTATGACAGTGAATGCATCTCCTGTCTGGCTTCGTGGCAGGTCAACACCTGAGGAACAATATACACATATGTCTCTATATCCTAAATGTCTATGGTAATATCAAGGGAAAAGATTCTGCAATGCTGTGCATACTGTTATTATTCACATTATAGTCGGGACTTCAGTCTGAGACTGGTATATTTGTCCCCATTGATGCAAATGCTGTGATACTCTTTTAAATCAAAGGACATCAACTCAAGGTAACATTTATAAGTTGGCTTGTTCTAGGTGCCCCTCTGGCCTACGGTCTCATCTCATGACCCCTCTTACCCTCGGGTTTAGGGTTACTGCAGTGCTCCTTAAAGGGACCATTTGTAAGAATCAGAAATGCTTGTTAACAGCGACACCTGTGGCTGTTAAGTCAACGTCAGTCAGCGCCGGGCTCGTGCTTGCTCGCTCTAAATAGACATGAACGAGCATCGCTCAAAACAGTGAGGCGACACACGTCAGCTAAAACCACAATATCACTCTATATTTCAGCTGCTTGGCAGTAATGTTAGCTGACCAGACGGAGGTCTCTCCATGACTCAATGCTGATCCTAGTGCTGACGTTATCGTTTCCCGACTGAGCCCGCAGGAAGACACCGGCACCTGGTCGGAGATGATAACGTTTCTCTCTGCGGAGCCCCGTCACTTCACAAGACACAGGAAACCTCTGTTGGTCTGGAGGAGCTGCAGCAGTTATTTCTGCACAAACGTCCACTGTACATTCACAAGATATTCTCAGAGCTACTAACTCTTCTGTATTGTGTAGTGAGCGCGCATGCATGTCTAGAGGTGGAGCGAGACAGCGAAAACGCGCCCGGTGTGTGAGTGAAGGCAAGCAGGCAGAGGAGCAGAGACTCCGGCCACACGCGAGCGCGCATGGGATCCCGACCCGGTAGATTTATACGTGTAGAAAGTTACAAACAGTCCCTTTTAAACTTTTATTTATCTATTTAGGCCTATAGATATATTTATCATTCATCTTGGGAAACACTGATCAACATTTTTCACCATTTTCTGATATTTTATAGACCAAACAACTAATTGATTAAACGAGAAAATGAAAATAATCGTAGCACTACAACCCACAATAAACATTATAACATGTTGAGCATCCTATAACGATCCCACAGTTCCATCACTTTAGTTAGTTATTCCCCATCCCGGCTTGAATTATCTCTGTTAACTCCTCTTTGTAGGAAAGCATTGAGCGTGTAATTTGTGTTGCTAATAAACTCACTGGCCACCAATTGACCTCCATCAAGGACCCGGCCAACACTGGAGCGGCGGAGCACATCACCGCTGACCCGGCATCCACAGATAAACAGTCCTGTTCCATTAAAGTGGCCCCCGCGGCACCGCCTGTCAGAACTCTGTCAACCATCACCGGCTTTGTTTAGATTTGGATTTGAACTCCGATTAAACAAGTTGTGTGGACGTAGCCGGGAGGGACACATTAATGAGAACATTAGAGTTGTAAATGTATCCGAAGGCTGTTGAAGGTCAATTTAAAATTGCTTGTGGAGCGACGATCCCATTTCTGTAAAACGTTCAGACTCAATTTATATGAAAATTAAATGAGGTAACATTTTCTGAGAGAAGTTTGTGTGCTCATTTAGTGTTTAGAAGATTTACTTAATTCAGTTATGTCAACAATTTCCACCAAACTGAGTTGGGTCAGATATAATTCATTATCTTATTAAGATAGCATTAACCGATTTATTATTCAACCAACATAACTGCATTAGGCAATTCAAACATTATCTGGTCGACTTGGATTTAATTAAAAGATCAGTGTCCAGCTAACTAAACTGACCAACATAAATTCAACAAAATGCAGTTTCTTTTGCCAAACTCAACTGTGTTGATTAATACCAACATAAAGATATTTCATTGTATTGACTTAACTCACTTAAGTAAATGTAACTTAAAACAGTTGGACCTCCATTACTCAACTGTATTTAGTAAGGTATAAATTATAACTACTAACTATACTTCGTAGTTCCAACTTAATTGCCTTTGCTTTGTTTCACTGAACTGACTTTAAGTGGACTTACTAAACCTGATTATGTCAAAATCAAATCACAAATCCCTGCTTTAGTTCTATGAACAAGTTAACTTATTACCAATAAAACACAATATATAACACCATAACCAAACAGGTCAGCTGCATTGTTAAAGGACGATGGTAGCATCATCTTTAAAGGTGCTATTGATAACATTGACAATATTCACCCACTAGTTGTCAAACCTTATTAGAAGTGGGAACCAAATGTCAGATATCTTCAACAGAGAGAAATAAAACCGTCATTATGGACCCGCCAACATTTTTTAAATGATGAAAGCTTCAGCAGGCAACTAGTTTTTGGCATTCCATAATAATCTTTCAGCGTATTGTAATTCAAGTGTTCTGAGAAAAAAATAGACTTCTGCTCCTCCTCATGGCTCTGTTTTCAGGCTTTAGAAAATTTAGCTCGTGACGGGAGACTTTGACCAATCACAGGTCATTTCAGAGAGAGAGCACTTTTTTCTTTCTCACCGCGGACGGCCAGCAGCTCCCGCCGCACCTCAATGTCTCTCCACGCATCCACAAACGTATCTCTGTGCTCGAAGAAGGAAGGAGGTGGGGTCACGGATCGAGATCCGGATTGCAACCAAAATCGAATGGATTGTTCATTGTGCCACACCCCACCCCTCCAAAAACTTTCATTCAAATCCATCGCAAACTTTTGGAGTAATCCTGCTAACAGACAGACAAACCAACGCCGGTGAAAACATAACCTAGTCCGCCATCTTTTTCTTTCCTCCTATTGTTGCTGGAGTCTGTAGTTTGTCACTTTCAACGTCTAGTTTTTGATTTCTGCACATTAGATATAAAAGATGTGACAGAAGTTAAACCACTGGAGGTCAGCAAAGACGAGATTTAAAGGGGGTGTTAAGTTACTCTTTAACTGGCCTTCCTGGATTGTATTTCATCATTTCACCAATATCTGACGCAACACAACCCCACCAACGAGCACCTTCCATGTCTTTAACACGGGGATGTTTTCAGTCTGTGCCTGGTGTAAAGGGACTGAAATGTTTGTTCCTGATGTTATGGGGAATGATAACCTGACCCACCAGATGGTTTGTTACACAGAACCATCTGAGATGGCGTCATTGGAAACTGTTTGGAAAAGGGCAGGCACTTTCAAAAAATACTTGGCAGGTGATTGGATGAACCGCCTGTCAATCAAACCTTTGCCGAAGCCAGTCGGGAGAAGAGTGAAAACTTCCAACGAGAGAACAATTCAGTGTTGTTCTTTGCTTTTCTTTAAAGAAGAAATACTCTCTGATTGAACTGATGCTATTGAAGAACATACGCTGTGTGATCACAAGTCAGCTGGTTGGAAAACGAAGAATGAAAGTGGAAAGCAAGTAAAACATAAATAAATAAATAAATAAATAGAGCGATTTCTGTGGGTGTTTTTTCACCACATAAAGGGACCAAAATAATGGAGCACAAGGGGCGCTGAGCTGTCGACCCGCTCTGTGCAGGCGGGCGGCGGACCCCGCTAGATGCACTCATTCTTGGCACAAAGATGACACTACCCTGCTGCTACACTGACATCACCACACCCTCTACCACGCCTCTCCTCCCACTTACAATACCAGCTCTTCAACACAAAAATAGAGCCTCATGGTGTCAGTTTGTTTTGAAGGGACTTCTTGTTAGTGCTCTTGGTATAGCCTAATAAAAGTTTCTATTTTAGTAGCTTGAGCTCTCGGCTTTGCTGACAGCTGCTACACAATACAGGGGTGAGGACCGACAGACTGAAGACGGACTAAAACGTCTGCTTTAGATATATGTTTTTTCTATTTGATCATCAATTTAGATTTCTCCCCAAGAAACTGTTGTTTCCAACATTTACCAAGCTGTTTTCCTTGCATGGCAGCTGGATTCTCACGATCACATATCAAAACAAAAAGAAGAGATGTGTTCGCTCTTCTATATATGCACTGCTTAATCATCACAGTGTAACACCATCATCAGTTAAACTTCAGGGATATCAATCTGTCCATTTAGGAAGCACAAGTGATTGTGAATCACTTTCACCTGCTTTGGTGCAAATGAAAGTGGCAACAGGTGCAATGGAGAGGCAACAGCAAGACAATTCCCAAAAAGGGAAGTGTTCTGCATGTGGTGGCCACAGACAGCTGCTCTCTCCTTATCCTTCCTGACTGATTCTTCCCTAGTTTTGTGTTCTGCTAGTGTCCTTGTCACTACTTGTAGCATGAGGCGATACCTGCAGCCCAATCAGGTTGCACAGGTAGTCCAGCTCCTCCAGGATGGCACATCCATACGTGCGGTCGCAAGAAGGTTCGCTGTGTCTCCCAGCACAGTCTCAAGAGCATGGAGGAGATACCAGGAGACCGTACGTTACACGAGGAGGGCTGGACAGGGCCGTAGAAAGGTATAAACCCAGCAGCAGGATCGGTATCTGCTCCTTTGTGCGAGGAGGAACAGGAGGAGCACTGCCAGAGCCCTACAAAATGACCTACAGCAGGCTACTGGTGGGCATGTTTCGGACCAAACTATATACTACTGTAGGTATAAGCCTCCTCCCTTTCCTAATTTTTGAGGGTGCTGTCGTCGCACCGTGGGTTTAGCATCGCCTAAGACGACTGGGATTGGTTTAAAGAAAAACAAACAAGTCAGAATGATGTGTGACCTTTCTTTAGCTCTGGCTATGCGAGACTAGTGGATCCCCAACCTGCAGCGCCAGAGCATTTCAATGTGTAGATTACCAGAGCAGTGTTATCATAATATAAATAATATAATGTGTGACATCACGTGGCCAATAATAGCGAGACGTATTGAGCCATTCCAGTCAGTTATAGCACCTTGAGGATATTATTGCCTCTCTGCATATTTCATTAGTGTGTGTACTGAGGCTGGATAGTTTCCACGCTGCATTGTAATTATCACCATTTCACACAGGCCTGGCATTAAAAGGCCAACTCAATCATCCACATTAATTGCTAACGTCTGAAGTTTCTGTCAGTCAGTGTAAAATTCTAATTCTCATATTTTGACTCCAATCTGGAAAACACCAGGAGAGATCTAACTCATTCTCTTCATTAATAAGCATTGTGAATACATCAGCTGCTTCTCTGTATTTGAATTGTGTTTCTGGTGAGCAAGCTACACACCACGTACTGTATTAATGCACACGATGCTAGTGCCTTCTATTATTAATGTAAAATGGACTGGATGTCTTTAAACTGCACCTTTTCCAAGATCCAGTGGGGACACTTAAAACACTTTCTTACTTTATTGGTTGTAGAATGTTCACTCGTGTATTATTTATTAGATTTTGATTTTAAAGTAGATAAACTCATCATATTAAAGAAGGCTCTCAGGGCCTCTAATAATTTAGTTTGAATAACCTCTTGAATCACACTGAGAATAAAAAAACACAATGAAAAACACACACACAGTTAAACACGATCACTGAGGCCAAGAAAGCAGCGTATGCTTCCAAATCAAACACCCAGTTTTTAAAATACAGGTACCCCATATATATGTTGTCAAAACTCTTCTTATTAAACTATAATGCTCTATATCTGTGTGAGCACAAGACTTTTATTTTATTTTATTTTTAATTTAATTTAATTTTATTTTATTTTTAATTTTATTTAATTTAATTTAATTTAATTTTATTTTATTTTATTTTTGAGGGGCTTGGGATGCATGAAAACTCAGGAAAATTGGCACACGAAAATTGCATAGTTCAGTAAAAAGCGAAAAAGTTCCTTTGATGTTCATGAAATTTGGTGGCATCGTTGTTCTCATCTATAAGAACGGATCAACATTCTTAGAATTTTTTTTCACCTGACAGGAAGTCAACCAGTTTGGATTTTGTGCGTTAATTTTCATTTTACAATTCCACGTTTGAAGACTTTATGATGCACAAAAACTCACGAAACTTAGCACCTAAGTTCAAACTAGTGATTATTTTGAGTTGATGTCGCAATTGGGCTTGGGTGTGGCACGTCGGCCCGAATGAAATATTGGACTGGCTACCTACCTGCCTGTGTGCACTCTGCCTGTGCACTCATTGCCGGAGTCTTCCACAAGCTACTAGTTTGACATCTGTGAGCACTAAGTTTACCTTCATTATGATAATTTGGGGGGAGTGGCTTTGGAGGGAGGCCTGAAGGAACGGACCGTCAGTGCTGCCGACTAGTGCTGCTAGCTACTTTCATTGGAGGAGAGTCGGCAACACCCGGCTGGGTTAATCAGTCGGATGATTTTTAAAATCTTGTGTACTCTTGCTGGTTTCTCAACATTACCAACCTTATCTTTAAGTCCACCAAGTCACTGATGTCGTTTTGCAGTGCATGCAGAATGATGAGTCTCTTTATGGACTGGTGAAGTCGTCACAGCAAGAGAAGCAATATCATACATGTTGTAGTTTATATGAGCTTTCTGTAGGAGCTACAGAGCAGTCTTGTAGGCCTCTAATCTATGGTCTGTTCATCACCACAGTATAGTAATACATTAAAAAGGAATTCCATGAGCGAAATATAAGATAATAATACAATCCAGCTTACAGAGCTTTAAAAACATCTTTGTAATGTACACTATATTTAAAAGTATTACTTAATGTCATTTGGTGTAATTCGATATCTGAATAACAGCATTTTTAAAAAATGTTTACAAATGTTGGAACAATTTAGCTCCATGAACATTTGTGTGTTTTACATTGAAACTGAATCCACTGTTGATGGACTGAACAGCTCTTGTAAAAGTAAACAGTGTCCTCTGCTGGACGTCAGGGAGACACACACACACACACATACACACACACACACACACACACTACTGTTGATCATAGGAAGACTTCTTTATGTGAAACATGTTGCTCTCCACATTATATGCTTCTGCCAGTAAAATACTAAATGATGATACTAAATCAGGGGTCAGCAACCTTTACTATCAAAAGCAAAAACAAAAACATCTGTCTGGAGCCGCAAAACATTTGATCATTGTGATGAAGGTAACTCAGTTTATAGTCTAAGTATATAGTATATAAGTCTAATGCAGTGAGGGCCAAAGAGACAATTTACTACGGAGTATTAAGGCCACATTGAGGGAAAACACATCTGAGATTTACACAATAAAGTCAGAATATTATAAGAAAAAAGTCGTAATATTCCAAGAATAAAGTCATAACTTTATGAGAAAAAAAGAAAATAGTTACTAGTAGTTAAAAATTACTACTTTATAATATTATGACTTTATTCTCATAATACTGCGACTTTTTTCCCGTAAACTTATGACTTTATTCTTGTTATATTATGACTATATTCTCGAAATCTCAGATTTATTATTTTTCCTCAATGTGGCCCTAACACTCCGTCGTACCATAGACCTACAACAATGAGAAATAAAAATTAAAATGTAAACAAATTAATTTCCATTTTTAAAAACCCACAGGGAGCCACTGGAGAGGAGCTGAAGAAGACAGGTTGCTGACTCCTGTACTAATTCATATGGGGATATTAGTAATTTTGCACATTGAAGCTCTCAGCGTTGCTCATTTAGGGTCCCCAGGTGTCGGTAACCTCAGGTAGTTGTGGCTGCTTGTTTTACATCCTGTCTTCAGGAGAATAATGATTATAGGCTAGTGGCACTAGAGAGTGATTATATCCCTACAGAGGATCATTTCCACTCCACTGAACCTTGTTTTGATTCACTATGAAAGCTCTGTTGCCTGTGTTGGATTGCCTTTTATTGATTTCAGTTCATTCACCCACACATCTTTCTTAAAAACCTGAAGATGAATCCTTTTTCAATCAGATGGTATTATTACTGTCGGCTCTCTGATAGAGCAGCAAGCAATCTAGGGGCTAACCAAGGACACATCAGTTTATCCTTTTCATTTACTTTGTACAAACGAATGTGTCAATCTGTAGTGACGTGTAGCTGCTATGAAGCTGAGGTCAACAGGGTTATGGACGAGCATGATGACCATCATTTGCATCAAGTCCTCCAAATGAAACGGCAACATTAGGTTTGGTTAGGTCTGAGAAAACATCCCAGTTCAGGTCTCAATAAGTGCTTTAAGGTTTCATTGAGCTTGTCATCGTTACAAAAATAAACATAGGCTTTAAAGGGGACATATCGTGCTCATTTCCAGGTTCATACTTGTATTTTGGGTTTCTACTAGAACATGTTTGCATGCTTTAGTGTTCAAAAACACATGCTTTTTCTCCTACTGTCTGTGTGAATGTACCTGTATTCACCCTCCGTTTTAGCGCCTGTCTCTTTAAAAAGTCCAGTCGGCTCTGATTGGCTGGTGAGGAAAAATATGTTTCACCTTTATAAAGGTAGTTCTGTATGGGTGCATGTATGTAAATTATGGCTGTCAAACGATTCAAATATTTAATCACATGATTGTCCATAGTTAATCGCGATTAATCACAAATTTATCTGTTGTAAAAAAATGTCTGGAGACAAAAGTCTGAAAAATGTCTGAAAAGTCTGAAAAATATATAAAAAAAAAAAAGTCTGAAAAGTATGAAAAATATATAT
>CAKAOH010020320.1:68574-86770 GCA_916701665.1 Sebastiscus tertius | reverse complement strand
GCTGTCAGTGTGTCAGTGTGCTGACTTGACTATGACTTGCCCCAAACTGCATGTGATTATCATAAAGTGGGCATGTCTGTAAAGGGGAGACTCGTGGGTACCCAGAGAACCCATTTTCATTCACATATCTTGAGGTCAGAGGTCAAAGGACCCCTTTGAAAATGGCCATAACAAAATTTTGCATAACTTTGAAGCGTTATTTAGCCTCTAAATCCTATTTTTTACACATTAAAAAAATATTTAAATTAACTTAGCTGCATTGTTAACATCAAAATCAAAACAAAGCAAACAAATTAAGCAAATTAGCAAATTAATTATTGATTAATTTCTCTTAGTTTACTCAACATAATACACTCAAATGAAATGTAATGAAAGAAATGTATACGTGACACAAAAAGGCAATTTATTATTTTGGCTGGTAAAAAAAAATGCTTGGCCGGTGGATTTAAAAAGTTAATTTCGGACACTGCTCGTATGACTTATTACAATTTCAATTTTCATTGACAAAAAATAAAAGTAGGGCAAATTTATGACGTTTCAATTAGAGGGATGTGAAGCTGTTTTACGATCCGGGCTAATAAAAGTGTATTTTTATGTTAAAATCTTGCCGGGTGCAGCTTTAAGGTCACATTATCACCTGTTGTCTAGTTTTAGCAGTCACAGTGACTTATATGTTCTGTCTGACCTCCTCTTTGTCCTCATTCCCATCTGTTCGTCTGTCTCTCCATCTGTCTCCCTCCGTCGGTATGTTTTGTCTAATTAGCTCAGTGTGTGTTACTCCGAGTCGTACTGTATATATTTGGGTTTTTTTGTGTGTCATCCATGAGTGTTTTATGTCAGAATAAGTGTGTGTGTTTGTGTCTGACAGTTCCAGCTGAGCTCTAGCTGAGTTCAGAGAGCAAAATCCCCGTCAGATCAGTTTTTAACAAAACTCCTGTGGGATGTTTACTGACCAGGACTGAGTGGGAAACTTTCTCAGGGTGATTCCCATTCAAATTCACAATCCCAGTCCAATTCCAGAGCTCTAGGGAGTTCACGATGCGTTTCTTAGTTTGCAGGAAGACACTGAGTGTGTGTTTCTTGTTATATATTTCTGTATGTGTTTGAGTGTGTTAATGAGTTATGTGTGTGCACAGTGAACCTTTGTGTGTGAGACTGTGTGTTCCAGAGCTGTAGACGTAAGACTCGAGTCATACTTAAAGGGACACACCGCCAATTTTATATGTCAAAGTCAATTTCCTAGACTAATGAGACTGTAATGTCTTCTGCGGCTCTGGAGGAGCTTCTGGCGTAATTACTCAATTTACAACAGCTGAGTAATCTCATTTTGGACTTGGGGACTACTCATTTACTTTACAAACCACGGGCATGGAGTTTTGAAAGATTTAGGCATCTACCAAGAATGGAGGATCTAACAAAAAACATATAGAGAGGTGCTTTATGGGAAGTGTAGGAGCTTAACTCATACTAGGGACTAACAGTTGGGAGTTGCATCAATTTCTCCTTCAGCCACGCTTCCAGCACGGCTCTATGGATAGCTCTGTTGGTGCACCAATTTGGTTTTTGGTGGATTGCCATGAAATTTGGTTCAGACATTCATGGTTCCAAAAGGATGAATCCTACAGACTTTGGTGATCGCCTGACTTTTCCTGTAGCACCACCATGAGGTAAAAAATTAAATTTTGGTTTATGACCAAATACCTGCAAAACTAATGACTTTCCCATCAACCTCAGCTGTATTTAATGCTAATTAGTAAATGTTAGCATACCAACACGTTAAACAGAGGGTGCCATGCTATTGATCCAACGGCCCAATATTCTGAAACTCCAATAATCGAAAATTGTACAATTGAACCGAAAGCCCATTTGTTCAATAGCCCGTTATCCCAAAAACAAACGGTAATTATTCCAAAAATCGGAAGTCTACATGCAACAAACGGAAGCACATGGCTAATTATTATGCAGAATGACGTCATCAACTGCAATTTTTACGCTTCCACGCTGGTGACAGCTGTAGCCAAAAGAAGTATGTTTTCGGGTTGTCTGTCCGTCCAACTTATGAACGCGATATCTTAGAAAACGCCTGGAAGGAATTTCTTCAAATTTGGCAGAAACGTCCACTTGGACTCAGGGATGAACTGATTAGATTCTGGTGGTCAAAGGTCAAAGGTCAAGGTCCCTGTGACCTCACGTTCGTCCCATTCTCGTGATATCTCAGGAAAGCCTTGAAAGAATTTCTTCAAATTTGGCAGAAACATCCACTTGGGCTCAAGAATGAACTGATTAGATTTTGGCGGTCAAAGGTCACTGTGACGATATACAAGACAATATACGTTCTTTGGCCCAAGTACAGAGAGTCACAGAGCCGCCAGCATGGCTGTAGACTCTTAGTCTTGTTTAATCCGTCTCTGGCAAGGCCAACAACTTTACAGATTTGCAGTACTAAATCGCTCAAGTCACAATCAGGACTCGAGACTTGACTTTGATTTGATTACTATGAGTTGACTTACTTAAGACGATTCAACAACAACAAAAAATACATGCTGTGGCATTTTCATGGTTAGCATTCAGACACTTTAAAGATTTACATCTTGCAATTTTCAGACTTGGACATGACCTAAATGACACGAGACGTGACTTCAGATTTACTCTGACAGACTTGACACTTGGCTCGAAAGACAGTTCTGGTGTGGTCCATGTTCTTGTGTGTGTGTAGGTGTGTGTGTGTTCATGTATATTTGGTCCTGGCATCCACAAATTATATGTTTCTGTGCCTGTGTTTCTATTTTAAGAAAATATGTGTCTGTGTGTGAGAGAGAGAGCCTTGTCTGAACTGCAGGTGTGCAGGTTTTCCCCTCCAGCTCAGCACTAACTAAATCTATATCAGGGATTATTATGTTGTGTCCTGTCTGTCCTACTGTGTGTGCTTCAGTGTGTTCAGCCTCATGTACCTGACACACACACACAGACACACACACCCCTGTGAGTACACTCAACCTTGATGAAGTGAAAGGACGACTTGCGAACGAACAGATGGCATCACTATCAGTGCGATTACGTAACAGAATTTGGTTTCCCGCGTCCGTATCGATGGTTTCAGCCGGACTCTAAACAATCTGCCTCAGTGTTTTAGAGGACGTTACAGCCAACGACAACAACAGAGCTGCTGTCAGCCTTCCTTTATTCTCTCTCTATCAATCAAAAGTCTGTAAACTCAAGCCAGGATGGGTGATGGCTGCTCTGTCGTTGTCCTCTTCTGCATCTGTTTTTATAACCAACTAACACCATTCAGGGTGCGTTCACAAGGCTACGCACCATAGAAAGCTTTGTCCAAAACATTTGCAAACATTTTTCTTCCTGTCTGGTGTCTGTGGCTTCATGAACGTAGCCTCAACTTTGCTCCTCACTTGTCTAATCTTGACTTTTTGACTTACTAACTATAGAGTCCAAGTTTACATACTGATGCATTTACAATAGAGTTGCAAACTGGGAAGAGATTCTGGGTGTGGAAGTATTTTCCCCTTCTATAAAGTCTTCCTATTTCAAAGTTTTCCTGTATTGATATCATCAACATAAAAACATGGAAGTCTCCTTTGAGATAATATAACTTTTGCTGAACAGGAACCATTGTTGCGAGCAGTAGAGAATATGTAGAGAAGAGAACTGACTCAGTGATGTTTGTTATAGGACAGCAAATAACAATTATTTTCATTGTCGATTAATCTGTCGATTATTTTCTTGATTACTCCGTTAGTTGTTTTGTCTATGAAATGTTAGAAAATGGTGAAAAATGTCGATCAGTATTTCCCAAAACCCCAAAATGACGTCCTCAGATGTCTTGTTTTGTCCACAACTCAAAGATATTCAGTTTACAAGAAACCAGAAAATATTCACATTTATTTAATCTTTTAAACGTTACATAATCTATACAAGAATATAATAAATAAATAAAATAAATAAATACAAATAAATACAAATATAATCTATAATAGATACAAGAAGTTGACGATTGTCAGTTTTAATTATTTAAGCTTTGTTTCTGAGAAACAATCTTTTTTTCCATCAGTTTGGTGAGGTGAAGTGCTACTACTAATAGTACTAATACTACCTGGGAATAAAATATCGCACCATAGTTACAATTCATCTAAAACTGACCCAGAATCTGAACCTGATTACAAAGCACAATTTATTTATTTTTACTCTATTTTCCTTGTTCAACAACATAACTTTGCAATCCATTCAGTGTGAAATACCAAAAACGGAAGTGGTGCATGTCATCCATTTTTATAACCCCCAGAAAAACAGGGACAAATTGTTCAAAACAAATAAAAAATAAAATAAAAAAATGAATTTATAAATAAATAAAATGAAGTGCAGAATTATCACATAAACCACGATATGGATAAAATAAAAATAATTATAATAAAATAATTAAAGCACAATTTTTAGCTGTAGCTCGCCATTAGCTCTGTGATCGCAAAATGCTCCTTGGGAGTTGTAACCCAGTGGCTAATATTTTGTTTGTTTGATTTAATCAATCCAATGTCAATGCGGAAAATAAAAAGGATGCCCAAACTAATTCCTCCCACTTTGCAACTCTATACATGTATAAAATACACACACACACAGATTACAGTGTTACAGTAGAGGAGCGTAATGCATGCCGGCCCCCTCATAACCACTCCTTCTGCTCTGCTTCTCTTTTCTCTGTCTCCTTTTGTCTCACCTGTTCTTTCATCCTCATATTTTGTCTCTGTCTTTATCTTTTACTCTCTCTCTCCTTCTGGTTTTCTTCTTTGTTGTTTTCCTCCCTTTTTACATTCCCTCACTCTTTTTTCCTCTCTCTGCCACTCTGTCCTTATATCTTTCTGTCTTTTCTCCTTTCTTATCTCCCGCTCTGTTGTTAACATCCTCAGCTGTGCTCAGACCCCTGCATGAGGCTAACGCTCATAGCGGATTGGCTGTAGCTGCGTGCATGAGGAGCACTGGGGGCCCAATCAAACGCAGGCAGGAACAGGAAATGGAACGGGAGACAGGAAACGCCCGCCCACAGGGGCCTCGCAGGTACCACCACTGTCCCCCCTTATGTGTCCGCAGCGGTGCCTGCCTCAAAACCACCTCAGACCCCCCTTCCTCCCTCCCTCACTGTGTGTCCTCAGCTCAAGCTGTCCTCAAACCCACCTCAGGACTCCTCTGTGTGTGTCCTCTGGGTGCTGGCTGTCTAAAAACACCTCCAACACTCTCATGTGTGTGTCTTCAGCTCTGGCTGCCCACTTATTTTTGTAACCCCCGAGCACTGCACTCTCACATCCTGCTGTATGTGTGTCTGAATGTGTGTGTGTGTGTGTTCTCAAGCACACACACTTGACTATATACAGTCACTTCTTATCCCTTTTGTGTTTTTGTGTTTGTTGCAGTGCAGTAAAAACCTGCTTTGCTGGGCTCTGTGCTGCCATCGAGAATAAAAAGAGAGACAGAGTTGCTCTCAGCTTTTCTGTGCTTCGCTGCTTCCCTTCGTCGTTGTTGTTGTTGTTGTTGTGCTGCTCTTTGTAGCTGTGTGCTGCCAAGGCTTCCCTCCGCTCTTTGTGTGCCGCTGATCTGTCCCTCTCTGCGCTGTGAAGCTGCAGTCCGTCGCTGTGTTTCTGTCCTGTGTGCCGCCGTGCGATTGTAGTCACAGATCCTGTTTGTTCTTTGTTGTTTTTTTGCTCTTTGCTGCTGTGTTTGTGTGTTACAGTAAGTCAGTCTGTTTCCCTTCTGATGTGTTAGTTTTGCTGTTTGAGGAGGGGAAAGAAAGCTTCAGAAGTGACGTCTTCATAAGAAGAGAGGCAGCTCATCTAAAATCTGAGATAAATAATTTATGACATTTAATATAGTTAAATAATGATAAAAGTTAGACTTGTAGGCCAGTAAAACAGGGTTCAAGCATCCCATGAATTTCATTCAACTTTGGGTTTTGAACTGTTGATCAGACAAAACAAGTCATCTTAAGATGTTAACTGTGGAAATTGTGAGATTTTTCACTATTTTCTGACATTTTATAGAACAAATTATGAGTTAATTAATTGAACAAATGCACAACAAAGAAAATGCATAGATTAGAGTGGTATAAAATATAAAATTTCATTCATTTATGCAGGAGTTAGCAAGAATGCTAATTTACATCCCTAGGTAGGTAACTAAACCAAACATTACAAGATACAAAAATACAATACACAAGTAGAAAAGACAAAATACATTGACCCTCAACCCGACATAATAAGATTAAATAGAATAAATATTAGGGCTGTCAATCGATTAAAATAGTTAATCATGAATAATCGCAAATTAGTCACACTTTTTGAAGTATTTAATACTCTTATCAACACGGGAGTGGGCAAATATGCTTGTTTTATACAAATGCATGTATATATTTATCATTGGAAATCAATTTACAACACAAAACAATGACACATATTGTCCAGAAACCCTCACAAGTACTGCATTTAGCATAAAAAAATGCTCAAATCATAACATGGCAAACTGCAGCCCAACAGGCAACAACAGCTGTCAGTGTGTCAGTGTGCTGACTTGACTATGACTTGCCCCAAACTGCATGTGATTATCATAAAATGGGCATGTCTGTAAAGGGGAGACTCGTGGGTACCCATAGAACCCATTTACATTCACATATCTTGAGTTCAGAGGTCAAGGGACCCCTTTGAAAATGGCCATGCCAGTTTTTCCTCACCAAAATTTAGTGCAAGTTTGGAGCGTTATTTCCTCCCCGACAAGCTAGCGTGACATGGTTTTCTAGTTTCAGATGATACCAGTATCTTCACTTTAGCTTTAAAAATGAGCCCACTTCAACCTCTGAAAGATCGATTGCGTTAATAAGTTGAGTTAGAAAGTTAGAAATATAGTGAGGAGTCAATCCCATACATGTCTTAAACATGATCTACTCAAACATTCTCCCATTAGATCTTGTAAGGAGTCTTACTGCGGCACTTTGAACCTGCTGAACTTGTGCAGGTAGCGATAAGGATTGTGATGCTAACTTAGTCATGTCAACGTCTCTGTTTCATTAGAACTCCGTTTAAACTGCAGAAAATTAGTCAAATTGTAAATCCAAACTGTTAACAGCAGGATGGAGGGAAGGAGGAGGTGAAGCTCAGCGCTCTGCCTCTTTTATTACCTTCCTCCTCTCCTCTATTGATCAACACAGGCCCCTGATTTATAGCTCGCTGCTGCAAAGCCTGCTGGGTAATTACTAAGGCTGAAAAGAGACGGGAGAGTTCAGTGTGGGGGGATGGGGGCTGACACTCACGGAGACACGGACAGGTTTGCGCACACTGTCTTTAAAAATAGACACACAAATTTACACACTTGCTGTTCACACATGCCAACACGCACACACTAGGTTACTACACACACACACACACACACACTGCTACGCTTGAATCTCTGCAGAGAGGATCCGCTAATGTTCAACATATATCATATCCTCCACATATCAATGTATGTAAATCAATAAAGTAATATAGCGGCCCGCCGAGGCTGAATTACTCCGGACTGTGGGAGCCACATTTATTCTCAGTGTTGATCTACTGCATCAGCGCAGCAGAGGGTAGATGGCTGTTTTGATAATCAGATTAAATTCTTTGGTTGTTTGAGCTGGATGTGTTCAGATCAGAGAGTGAATCTGCAGCGATCTGTCAGTCAGTGGAGCTGAGCTTGTGCCTGACTCATAAACAGCATGGCTGTGAAGTCCCATACACAACGCGGTGCTTGCACAAGGCTGCATCATTGTGTGTTTGCTCTGTATGAAAGTGAGCTTGTGTATGTGTGTGTGTGTGTGCTTGTTTATCCTGGTGTGCTGTTGTGACCTTCCCTCTATGCAGTAACTCACCTGACGTCAGAGCAGCTCTGTTTTTTGGGTTGTTGTTTTTTTTTTTTTTCTCCTGGCTGACTGACGCCCTCCCTCTCTTGTGTCCTCCAGTGAACAGCCTGGCCCGGTCCAAGTACTGCTGACGCCCAATCAGGAGGAGGAAGAGGACCAGGCAACGCCCAACCAGGACGCTGCTTTGGGCCCGGACCCGCCCCCTCCACCCTATCGGCCCGCTCCCCCTCGACCCCCGCTCACCCTCAGCATCCCTCACCCTTGCGCCCCTTCCTGCCAAGGGGAGGATGAGGAGGTGGGTGGATGCGTGGGGAGGAGAGGGGAGGGAGGCGAGGCTGGGAGGGAGGGGACGGGGGTGAGGCTGTGCGAGCTGCTGCAGGCAGGGGGGGTGAGTGTCAGACCCCTGGGGAAGCACTTAGCCATCTCTCTGCCCTCGCTTCCTCTGCGTCTCTGGGATACACACACCACACACACCGCACACTCCACAAACTTCGAACCCACGCACACACACCCTCCCCCTCCTCCTCCTCCCCCTCCACCTCCGCCTCCGCCCTCTACTCCTCCCCCATCTTCCCCTCTGGAAGCCTCTGGGCAAAGGAAACCTCTCACGCCTCTCTGGCAGCCCCCCCAGCCCCAATGCCACGCCGCCGGTGCCGCTCAGCATTGGCCGAGGCACGAAGCCGCCGCCGACAGCGGCACACGTCATTGGTCCTCCTGGAGTTTGGACCGCCCCGACGCCGTGGTGACGCCGTATGACACGCCCCCGGACCGATGTGTCCCCATCAGGCCGCAGACGACCCATCAGCACTGCAACTACAGTTGCCAGTCCTCTCCGGGGCACTACAGCTCCCAGCATGCCCCAGGGCAACACGGTGATCCCTGCTGTGACTGCGAAGAGGCTGAGCTGTCTGAGCTTGACTCCCTTTACCAGGCCAGTCTGCTGGCTGGAAAGACAGGTACACACACACACACACACACACACACACACACACACACTCACTCACACACTCACACACACACAGTCAGTCACAAAACTAACAGCTACCACAATACAACTCCTGATATATATATATTACAATGACATATACAGTGTGAACAAGTGGGGTGTATAATTTAAATTTGAACCCCTAAAACAGTTAGTTGATAAATCAATTAGTTCCCAAACTTTTTCACGTTAAGGACCCCTAAAATGACACAAATTAAACCACGGACCCTCATTTTATAGTCTTTTTGCGTTTAGATGTGTTATTACTGGGTGCTGTCAATCGATTCAAATATTTAATCACAATTAATCGCACATTATTTATCTGTTCAAAATGTACATTAAAGGGAGATTTGTCAAGTATTTAATATTCTTATCAACAGCTGTCAATCACTCAGTTCGCGAGTGATTGACAGCTGCTCAGAGACGGCAGACTCCAGCTGGGCTCAGATTGGTTGTTTTCCTCCAGTCTGTGAAATCTTGCAGATGCCGTTAGGAGCACCGGAGGACACAGAGGCACATGATTTTATTCAGAGTACCTGTCTCATGCACTACTGTCAGGATATAGTGACGTTTTATAAAAATAACTTTTTGTATTCATATTTGCTCCATTTCTACCCACTGCTGCTTTAAGAGGCCTTTTGGTGTGCCGTCACGCTACTTAACGAAAACACAGAACTTTATATTAAAATCTAGCCCCAAATCCGACCTTTCCAAAGATAAATTACAGGAAAATGTTTAAAAATTGATGCAAAAGACAAGGAGACTTTTTAGTTTGCTGAAATGGCGCCACCATAAAATACTGCATCTTATGTTTGAAGCGTTTACTCAATAAGTGTGATGTGTTTTACCTCGGCTATGTAAGGATACATTTAAGAAGATGGGGAAGATTAGAGTTGTTCCACTAAAATGGCAGACACCATGATTCAGAGACCATCCTCGTATGTCTGTGTTTTGACCTCCAGCTCTGCCTGTGTGTGTTTTCAGGCTGCAGCCCGTCAGAGAGGCTCATATCCAGGGTGGGAGGGCAGGCTCGCTCCAAGACCCCCAACGCAGACATGGAGAGGAGTGTGTACGGGGCGGACTGCACCAGCACCCCCACCTACCTCAACAAGGTAACATCCACGTGGTCTTTCCGACAGAATCCCCCTCACACGTGCACAGCAGGTCATCAGTTGGATCCATCTTCCAGCGTCTGACAGACATTTTCTCCCTGTGCAGCCAGTGATGTTGCAGGATCTGCGTTTCGGGGTGGAGCCTGATGACGGGGAAAACCTGAGACGAATCGGACGCAGCCTGAGCGGCACAGTAGTGACCTCGCGCCGCAGCCGCCTGACTGCAACCCGCAGCTTCGTGAGTGTGACTTCCTGTGCTCTGCTGCCTCCCTGTGGCCGTGCTATTAAACTGCATCTGCCTGACGTCCCGTGGCCGTGGCACTTTACACATTGCTCATCCCTGTGCTCTTCTCCCCCCCCTTTGCTGTTTGTCTCGTTTGTCCCGCGTTTCCAATCTGTCCTCCTCTCTCTGCTTCTCCTCCTTTCTCTGTCCTCTTTCTCTCTCAAAGGTGAAGCAGGCTGATGTCAGTGCCTCTCCTTGCTTACTTCCTCTCTTCTGAGTCCCTGTTGCTATTCCACCACTATCATCTCCTCCATCCTCATCACCAACACCTCCTCATCACCACCTCCCTCCACCGCTTCACAGGTAAACACTGCGCTGAGCTCACATGACGTTACTCCTGTAATCTTTTAAAGGAAAATACCACTCATCCACTTAAGACTGGGAAGAGTGTACGTATTTCCTTGTACTTTGAGTGCCAGATGAGTGTGTGTCGGAGCAATCGATAAATCAGGTCACAATTGCAAATAAATCGTCTTTTTATGATATTTTATACATTTTTTTGGTGAACATTTTACTTTCTGGCAAACTCATCTGGCACAAAAGTAGGCTAAGCCCCTATTTGCACATAGCTATATCCTGGGGATGTGCACTAATGTAATAACTGTGGCAAGCCAGAGGTTGTTTTCATCCCTGGGCAAATCTGTCATGTGTCAAATGTAGTTAAAACATCCAACAGAAATCACCTACTTTCTATAAAAGCATACATCGATCTATCTACACTATCATTCTTCTTGAACCCACTGAGACCCGCCGACTTTACTGTCTTTACAGGTTCAGTTTTAGAGTGAAGTTACAGATATCATATGAAACTAGATTAACCTAAGGAAGTCAGGAATAAGGTTAAATAACGCTCCAAAGTTAGGCTAAATTTTGGCGAGGAAAAACGGGCATAGCCATTTTCAAAGGGGTCCCTTGACCTCTGACCTCAAGATATGTGAATGTAAATGGGTTCTATGGGTACCCACGAGTCTCCCCTTTACAGACATGCCCACTTTATGATAATCACATGCAGTTTTTTTCATGTAGTATAAATGAGAATCTAAATTGGTGTGTTTGAATATTTCTGCATACTGGGGTCCCTAAACAGTCTTAGAATTACATACATTTGGTATCACTGTAAAGCTGAGACTCTTGCGGATCCAATGAGCCTCATTGTATTCATGTGTGATGGTGTGAGCCCCCATAGTAGCCATTTCATTGTGTACCTTTTTTTTTAATTTGACCTCACTGTATAAAATGACCTATGGTGACCTCTAGGATAATCACAGCCTCATGAAACTTTACAGCCACAAACTAGAGTCCTAGAGCATTCAGAGGATGGATGGCCTTCCTAGGTAGACTGACAATAAGCGGGTTTCTGAGCAATTTAAACAACAGAAGTGCTCGCTATCCAATCGCCGAAAAATGCAATTCTTGCAGAAAAGCTGCGGTCAAGTCGGACAGTTTCCAGCAGCCTATAAAGAATTTACAGGAAGTCAGAGCAAAAGTTACATGCTTTTAGATCCAGTCTGCAGGGTACTTGTAGTTTGCAGACCACATTCAGATTTATTTATTTTGTTTGTAAATATATGTGAGTATCTGGCATTGGATTATGTCCTTTATTCTTTTATGTCCGCCTTGTAAAGCACTTTGTAATGAACACTTGTTTTGATAAGTGCTATATAGATCAATAACCTTTATTAGTAGTATCATCTTCAACCACACAAGATGTGTTTGTTAACAGATGAAACCTTCTTTGCACAAAGTGAGACTAATAGCCTTCAATCTAGCGACAAATTACACAGAAAGTTCGGACTCTCTATTTGTTTGTTGTCAAAACTGAGAGCCAATCAGCTCTTTGATCAGGCGACAGCCAGGCATTTCCCATCATGCCCTGGGTTTTGCAGTTGGAGAGCAGCTGCGGCGCCTGGCTCTAAAAACTGCGGCCGCCTCGATCTCTTGAGGTTATCGTTGCCCACGTGTGCATGACGTCAGAGTCAAGTTGGGATCAAGTCGGACACAAATCTAACTAATGCATTGTGCGGCGATCGCCGGTGATCGATTCTGCGCAAGCCTGGCTCATCTCGAACGAGCCTACTATACCGCCCACAGCTTGAGATCTACCTTTGCAAAGGTGCACCATGTTGTTCTCACAAGCCAATCAGAGCACACTGGGCTTCTTAAAGAGACAGGTGCTAAAACTGAGCATTTCAGAGGGTGATTACAGGTATATTCAGACGGACACTATGAGAAAAGAATGTGTTTTTGAACATTAAAGCATGTAAACATGTTTTAGTAGAAACCCAAAATACAAGTATTAACCTGGAAATGAGCATGACTCCTTTAAGTTCATGTTTTTACACTTCTTCAGTTTCAGATTGCAAAAATCCCACCTCACTGTGGGAGCTGAGGCTAATGCACATCAAACAGAAATATTTTTACAAGTTTCTACTCTCTAGAAACTAAATCTAAAAACTGTTGAATATCTATTATTGCTTATGAAATCTTTATTTTGCCCTAAACGACAGCTTGGAACAACTGTCTCTAACCCCAATGGAGGAACTGCAGGTCTGAAGGAAAAAGTTAATGCTTGAATATCACTGAATATGTCTTCAGCTCTTCCCTTTCTAGAGGAAACACTGACAGAAACAGCAACTACAGATGTGTGATATATACAACTGAAACTCTTGAAAGTTGGAAATGACATTTGTGGGGCAAGCTGCCTGAGTTGTTGTCACCTAAATAATAAGCAAACCAGGACACAATGAGTTTACAAATACAAAACAGAAGAATAAAAAACAGCCTGTCAGATTTATTTTCAGTCTGTTTTGAATGTGAGGTGAACCCAAATGAAACGAGTCTGGTCTCCAGTATACGAGGCTTTATGCGGCTGCCTTGCCTTCAGTCTGTGCATGTGAACATTATATCCTGTTTTGAAAAAACCTGGATAAACCAGCTCGAGCTAGAAACCAGAACACTGTGGCATGTAACAACCTGATCCAGGTTTCTGATCATTCACTGGAATCACGACACGACTGCATGAACTTACTCAGAAACCTGGACTTTGTTTTATTAATTATGAATAACTATGTTTCTAATGTTCCATGTAAAGGTCATATGCAGAAAAGGATAATAATATGCATGTAAATGCTCTCAGTGTGGCACGTGAGATTGTTTCTGGTTTCTTTTTCACAGTCCATCAATTAGTCATGTGACTAGAGAGGACTGGACAAGAGGAATATGTATTACCATAAATACAAGCCATACAAAACAACATTACAACCATACTTTTTTTTTTTTTTTTTTTTTAACAAAAATACTTACTTTTTACCCATTATTGGGTATTGGGCAAATTGTGGTACTCTTTAAACCTACATTTAATTTAAAACTTAATTTACAGTTTACCTCAAAACATCCCTCTTTTAATGAAGTTTCTATATAACTTACTGTATGTGCAAAAAAATTCCACAAATAATACGCTGATTATTTTTTATGTGAATTTTTTATATTATATATATTTAATGTTCTGTATTTTAACAAATTTCAATTTATTTTCCACTCAATTACTTATAATTATATTTATATTATACATATATTAATATAATAATAATAATAATTATTATTATTATAAGTATATTACTATTGTTATTATTATGGTTATTATGAATATAATAATAATAATAGCTATTATTATTATAATTTGTCTGTTTGTTTGGCTGGTTTCCCTTAATTTTATTTTATTTTATTTTATTTATTTATTTATTTATTTATTTATTTACCCTTTCCCCTCAAAAAATATTGCTTTTGGATTTCTGATTATGTTATGGCATGTTCTCTGGCTTATTCATTGATATTGTACGATGAATTCTGTATCATGGAGAACAGAGTACATGCACGGTCTGAGTCATATGTCATGTATGTATGTATGTATATATGTATATATGTATATATATATTGCAGCCCTTTTTGGTGTGCCGTCATATCACTTTACTAAGAACTTGATATTAAATTCTAGAAAATAAAGATAAATTAGAGAAAAATGTCTATAAGACCGATAAAACTGACAAGACATGGAGAATTAATTAATTCAGATAAAATGGTGCAGCAATAAAAATGGCATCTTGTGTTTGAATGGTTTCCTCAGTGAGTGTATTGGTTCAGTGAAGGGTTTATATCAATATATAATTTATGTTGTCAAAGCGTGTTGGTACAAAATATTGTACATAGGGGTAATGTAAGTAGAACGTGGGGAACGTCAGGGATCAAGTAGTAATAAAGCTTCCACTAAATAGCACATGACATGTTTAGAGCATCAGTGTGTTTGTGTTGTGACCCTCTGTGTCTGTTTGCAAGCTGTAGCCCATCATAAATGAATTGTGTCTATCTCAAACTGCATGACTGAACAGTTTTTCCACTTCAAATCTACTTCTTAGTTTAACCCTTAAACCCTTCTTGACTTTGTGGTGCGCCTTCGTGCTGATCTGACCTGTTGTCTCTTCTCTCGTCTCAGGAGCTGTCGGGCAATGCAGGGAGTTTCTGGCTGTGTCTGACGGGGGTCAAGCTGCCTTCTGACCGGAGTCCCGCTCTGCTTCACTAACGCCTCACAGCGTCCTCCTCCTCCTCCTCCTCGCGGGGCAGCAGCGCCGGGGGTCCTCGCCGGGCCTCGCCTCGACGGACGTGGAATCGGCTCAGGAGGATCAAACTCGACTCCTATCCTGTTCCTCCTCCTCCTCCTCCTCCCTCAAACAACATGCACACGCAAACACATGCACGCACACATGCACATCTGCACTGACGTAGAGCCTCCCTGCAGCGCCTGCAGCACCCCGCTTAGCCTCTCCTTTCCTCCCTCCCTCCCTCCCTCTCTTGACCTACTATTCTGTCTATGCAGTCACTCTGACCCCCAACTACAACCTCAACCCTCCCCCATACTTCCCGAGACTGTTGTTTCTCGTCTCCCCCCTGGGTTTCCAGAGGGTTTCCCTGTGCAGCGAGCACGCCGTTGCTGGCTTGGTCGCTCACTGGCCCGGGTCTGACTGGGACCCGAGCTTTCGGCAGACTCGTCCTCCATCCTCCAGGACCCTCAGCTCAGGGGGAGACCCTTACCAAGTAGCCACGCCTCTTCCTCTTTCTTCACGGGCATTTCCTGTCGGACGCACACATAGCCGAACTGTTTCAGATGGACAGCCATATTTTTTCTCTTTGTTTTTGTTTTGTTTTGTTTTTTCTTCCTGTGTGCGCGCACAGTAAACCCGCCCGAGACCGAACTCACTAATAACTAAAAGTCATGTACAGAAAAACTCATGTATGAAAACCTGTATGTTAATTAATAAGACCTTATGGAATGTTGATAATGATAATTAACGAATATTGATAAACTTTAAAGTGGTACTTCCTCATGTCTGCATTTCAAATAGGAGTGGAGTGCACTTCACAAGTGTCTAGCTGGAGTTTCCACCCACACCCTCCCAACCCCCCAAACCGCTCGCCGACCTAATGACAGCTCTCCCGTTTCTACCGGGAGATTAAACAAGAAAAGCGCTTCCTTTTTCTCTGCTTCTTTCCTCGTTCCTTTCTTTCTTTCTTTCTTTCTTTATAGCTGTCTTTTATTCGCGCTTGCTTTCTTTCTTCCAAACAGGAAACGGTAGCACCAGAATTAGGCCAACAGTGGAGGAAAGAAGGAATGAGAGTATATGTAGGTTAGGAAACCCTCCTCTTTATCAGTGAGAAAAGAGATGACTCAAGTGCGCTTTACATGGTTACTTGGCAGAAGTGCACTTTCCGATGGCTATTTGACTGAGAAGCAGCCGTAGAGAAGTCGATGGCGTTAGTTTTACTTAAAGGCCTCAGGTGAACTTCAGTGGCACTTATCAATTCACACTTTATTATTATTATTTCTCCTTCCCACTGAAACTGGTTTTGAGACCTCAGATGTGAATAAAAAAAAATGCTCATCTTCAGCCTGAGACAGTGACATGTCTAATATGAATATGCTTTATATGATATATATGTATTAGAGGTATATTTTCAGCCAGTGAGCTATCTTCTTCAGAGATGTCAACCATTTCTCAGTTGTATGAACAGTTATTATTACACAGTAATTCACCCCCTTTAACTGAGGAGCGTTCTGACATGTGTAGAGTACATTTATTATATGCTTTATTCTATTAAATATTATATAAAATAACAATTACAACAACTGGCCAATGTAACGTTCTTCAAGAATTTACTGATGTTGATTGATCGTTGTAACTAAACCAAAGGTTGGCACTTAACTCAGAGAGCGTATTTAACATTGCTGTTTTTTTATTTTCATTTAGGTTCAGATTTCGTTTGTTTGTTTGTTTGTTTGTTTGTTTGTTTTTGGGGTTCTGGATGTGGGAGAATGTAGCCAATTGTAGCGCATGAGTCCGCTATGCAAATCAACCTTCCCTCACGACCCTGTATCAGAGACAGTCAGGAGGCAGACACACCCACCCACAGGGCGCTCTCATGGACTCTGGCAGAGACGCGGAGAGGTGGAGGAGATCTCATGTTTAATGCTGCTGGTGAACTTTGTTGTTCTGCATCTTAACTACGTTTCAACCAAGGGAATGCAAAAAGAGAGCAACGAACAGGGAGAGAGTAAAGAGAGCGAATGAATGTAAACTAAAAGGATGAACGTGTGTGAATGATGTGAAGGTCAAAGAGATGGTTTGGGAGAGTTAACCACTGCAGATGGTTTATTGTATGTGGGTGTGTGTAGACCGCGTGTGTCAGTTCTGGGGTGGTGTTGCTCGGGGAAAGAGGGAACCTGTATTTTTGCAATAAAGTTATTACCAATGCACTCCCACAGGGGGCGTAACCACTGTACAATGTCTGTGTCGTCATTTGTTTGCGGAAAGATCAAGATGATGTCAACTTTTCGTGATACTAATAGTGTATTAGGCAAATCTATGATTTTATATTTGCATGGAATGTTTACAAAACTGCATTTCTTTTATTCTCTAAATAGACTTTTAATACATTTTTTTATGGTATCGGTCTTGTCACACCATGCACTTGTAAAATAATAATTATTACAGCTCAGAAAAAAAGCTCCAACCTAAATATTTCAACAGGTGTCAGCTCTCTGAAAAATGACCTAAATTACAAGTCGCAGCACTCACTTCTGTAGAGATAATGAAAAATGACAAATATGTTAAAAAGTGCCTAGCTGCTGAGTGACCCAAGGGCTTGGTGTCAGGATAAGAAACAATATAGAAAACATTTTGTCTTAATTAGCCATTATTATTATTATTATTATTAATACTATTATTATAATTATCATATTTGATACCAAACAGTTCCTCCATCTGTAGCCTCTACTTTTACGTAATTAGCAATGTCATTATGCTTTTAATTGGGGAAAGTGCAAAAACCTTTAACATGCTGAGCCCTTGTCTTTATTCTAATCAAAAAATCAAGAAAAAAGCAGAAAACAATTAGCAACTCCTAAATAATCACAAAGAATACTAATTGCATGTTATTTAATTCTGAATATTAACAATAATGGTATTATTTTGTGCAGGAAAACACTGACATATGTCTATTTTTAGTAGGCCAACATAGAAATAGAATATATCCTATATTATTTCTATGAGGCCTTCTTAAACCTATAACATGCTGAGCCCTTTTCTT
Source organism: Sebastiscus tertius (assembly GCA_916701665.1). Classification (NCBI taxonomy): domain Eukaryota; kingdom Metazoa; phylum Chordata; class Actinopteri; order Perciformes; family Sebastidae; genus Sebastiscus; species Sebastiscus tertius. The sequence continues at coordinate 68,876 of CAKAOH010020320.1, read as the reverse complement.
TATTCTAATAGTGTTAGATATATATAGTATAGCTCATATAAAATTAGGCTAAAAAATGCATTATTGGCATGAATACAAGGAAAATATTGCCAAAGCGTGAAGTATTATAATGAGATTATAAAGAAAAAGAACAAGGTACAATTCATGAAATCAAGAAAAAAGCAGAACACAATTAGCAACTCCTAAATAATCACAAAGAATACTTTAAATAGCATGTTATTTAATTCTGAATGTTAACATAATTGGTGTTATTTTGTGCAGGCAAACACTGACATTTGTCTATTTATTTTTATTTTTTTTAT
>CAKAOH010020320.1:0-68554 GCA_916701665.1 Sebastiscus tertius | reverse complement strand
ATATAAACATATATACATATATACATATATACACATACAGACAGACTTAACAATATTAATAATTAAATTATACAATGAAATGTTTAGTCGGAATTTCCACAGTAATCAAAGAAAGAGAGACAGGACATTTCATGTATTTCACATATCTAACAAAGAAAACAAATAAAATAAAAGATAAGACAAAACAAATGAATACCTCAAAGAAGAAGAACAAAAAAAAAGAAATATAATATATCTTATTTTATTTCTTAATCTGGGGATGTAAACCGGAAGTAGAATGTTGCCTAGGTGACCGTTAGTTATTTTTGGACTACAATTTGAGCCTCGTTTAGTTTTAGCCTATATTTATTGACATTTTTTGGCAAATTAACACAATTAAAAGTATGCCGAATTCACAATTAACGGTTCCTGTTTGTAATTTACCAATTTATGTACAGACAACTATCACTGCGATACTTTGATACTGACTTAAAGTTAAAAATGTCAAGTTTTTCGGGCAAGTTCGGTAGTTTTGTAAAGAAAAAGTCTTTTTTTTCTGTGATTTCTGAGCGGATTTATGGACGTTGTTTGCTATGGACACCGAATAACGGTAAGTTTAAGTCACATTGAATGTAAAATATGTGTGTTTCATGTCTGTATGTTCACAGTTGAGTGAATTATGACTCATAACTCACTCAAAGGAGTAACCGTTAGCTGCTATTTTAATTAATTAATTAATCAGTGGGGGTAAAAATGCTGGAAAATACAAGTTTAATAAAATCCCCAAATTCTGTAAAAATGTACGGTATGTGGCATAGCACCCTGACAGTAGTGGAAAGTAACTAGCTAAATGCATTTAGTCAAGCATTGTGGTCCATTTTCTGTTTGGCTACTTCATACTAAAGGTTAGCGTTAGCCTACTTCACTACATTGTACTCCACTTAATTTATTTAATAATTCAAGTATAAAGTTATTCAAATTATCCCCACCTTTACCAACTGCAACATTAAAGTGAAATGCACCACTCATAATAATCCAATAATATAACATAGCCTACATTATTCTGAAATGGGCCATTCTGAATGATGATTTGGTAGCCTACTTAAAGGCCCCATATGGTGATCATTTTCAAGTTCATACTTGTATTTTGTGTTTCTTCTAGAACATGTTTACATGCTGTAATGTTAAAAAAAACAACAACTTTATTTTCCTCCTACTGTCTACCTGAATATGCCTGTATTTACCCTGTGTCTGAAACGCTCCGTTTTAGTGCATTTTGACGGAATTGCAACAGAATTGCGTTGCTAGGAAACAGTTTGGGTCCATGTGTACTTCCTGTCAGCTGATGTTATGTACATACACTGCAACAGGAAATAAACTGGGACACATTTAGAATGTTTATGTTTAAAATCGTGTAATGGTCTAAATATTGTATATTTGTGACATCACAAATGGACAGAAATCCTAACGGCTTGTTTCAAACTGTATACGGGCTGTGTATATTTCTCCGTATATTGAGCGTTTTGATAGTTTAACAGTATTTATACAGCACTTAAACCTGCTTTATAATATAAAAGACATGAAAATCTCACTTTTTTATAATATGGGACCTTTAAAGTATATTTTGATGCTTGTACTTTTGTACTTTTTTGACTTAAGTCAAATTTTGAATGCCAGACTTTTACTTGTAACAGAGTATTTCTACAGTGTGGTAGTAATTTGACTTCAGTAAAAGATGTGAGTACTTCTTCCACCTCTCTCTGCTCAGATTTGCCAGAACTGAGAGTTTCATAACTACCCATGCATTTGCTGTAGATGCATTTTGCAATGTGGAAAATATGTTTAATTTAAAGGTGCAAACATTGATAACATTCAGCCACTAGATGTCGCATTCTCACTCCCTCCATTGCATTCACTTCACAATAAGTCATCGCCAGGCACTTACCGTCAATCTCAGCCATTTATCTGTGTTTTTTCCACACTAACTGACGACCCAGAGATAACAAGGTTGTTTTACTATTGGCTCACAAGCCTTGTTAGAAGTGGGACCAAACGTCAGATATCTTCCACAGAGAGAGATTAACAAAACATTCATTTTGGACCCGCCAAAATTTTTAAAATTATTAATTCACAATCATAGAAAAGCCATACTTTTATTCTAAATTTTTCTTTTTAAATATTCGTCTGCATAAAAAATGTAATCAATAAGACCTTTAACATGAAGTAAAGAGCACTGCAGTAACATGACCTGAATGTGTACATACGTGGATGAGTCTTTCTTCTGTAAATCTAGTGATTATATTATAACTACCACAGCACCACACTTGGTGCTGTGATGCCCCCAGTCAATATATTTCATATTGGCCAGTCTGCAGTTTGTGCATCTACCACTAGATGTAAGCAGCGACACACTGGCCTCCCACATGCATTCACACATTCAATCACTCCCACTCATTCACAGAATTATTGACACACTGTCGTCAGTTTATGTGCACACTCTTTTCACTTACCCAGACAGTCTTTTGTTGTCAAAGTTTCCTGTTTTAACTCAAAGTGACAATTAAAAGTTTGACAGAGTTCGTGCTGAGGAAGCAGGAAGAGGAAAGCTCTGGAGAGAAAAGGTGATGAATCAATAGCCATTACCTTTCACACCTCTCTCTCTGCAGTACGTTTAATGGCCCTTTTATATGTCAGTGTGTGTTTATGTTTGTCCTGCTATCCTGCTGAGAACAAGTGACCTGATTCCAGAGATATACTGTAGCATGTTGTTGCTAAGTGCAGTCATTTTATTGGTCCTCTCTCCTCATTTCTTCAAAGACTGCTATATGTGTTTTCACATCTCCTGTGTCTTTGCTTAGAACAAACTTCTACCTTGATATCAGAAGTGAGCAGTTTCCAGTAAATTGTTAAAATAGGGTGCTAGGGGGCAAAATTGTAGTTTTGTTGTTGCTGCATGTGGATGGAGAAGTTTTCATTCGACATATGAACAGTACGTTTTTCGTGTGTGTGCAAGGAGACATTTAGATCAGTCAAGATGTGTGTGAACTCATAAAAGTTGTGTACATTTCATGTTACGGAGGTGTCTCTAATTGCGTTAATAAGTTAAAGAAATTAGTGGCGTTAAAACTAATTTGCGTTAACGCGTTGTTATCGCGTTAACTTTGACAGCCCTAATTGTTACCATGCAAACTGCATTTGAAACGTCCGTCTCCCTTCGTTCTTTTACAATTTGAACTGCGAACATAGCCCTCACCAATCTCTTACAATGAGGACCTGGGAACTTCTAAAATGTCATGCCATTTAGCCTTCCGACTTTTTTGAGAGAAGTACAGAAAATAATAAAAAAGGGGAAACTTTCAATCTATTTGGAGGTAGTCTAGACTAGAATTGTCCTCAATTGGCAGTGAGGGAAAAGGTAAAGCCAATACTGGTGGTTGCGGTCACCTATAATCAACCCCATCTCTGCACTGTACGTACTGTATATTGCTTGCCATGGACTCCTTTGTGAGTCTGAAATAAAGTTTGAATTGATATTGATTGTGAAATTGCCGGAATACACGCCGAAGAGGGGCGTCTTGCCCGAAACGTCCCAGAGGCAATATTAAAAAGTAAAATTGAAGTGCTGTCCTCGTCTTTCTCCTTTTTTTTGAACAAATAGAAGAAATACTCAATAAATCAATAAATACAGATAGTACAGTCAAAAAAATATGCTGTACGAACACAGATGATTGTTTTTTAGAAAACAAGGATGTCCTTCAGGGCTTTGGCTGCCTGGACGGAAAACAAACTTTAGTACCAAATGTTTAAACTGCCTGACGGAGGGGACGAAATTAGAGTTGTTAAGAAGATTGATGAGACCACTCAAAGTAGAAGGAAAGCCAACTGGAAGTCTCCAAATTCATCTTGATCCACAAAATCTAAGTTCGGCAATAAAACAAGAACGCTATCAGCATCCAGCTGTGGATTAAACCACGTTATTATTAGCACATGACAATTATCTCTCCATAATAAAAGCTCTCAGCTGTGCACATTCGATTCTTAAGGCATCCATTTCGGATATCTGACATTTTCCAGGACAGTGAAGCAGGCTACAATTAAAAGCTTGGACAGTAGAGGCAGTTTCAGAGGAAAACAATGTAGAAATATCCTAAATTGAATTAAATACCATAGACACAATTTGTCAAAAGACTAAAACCAGGCCAGACAAGGTGATGGTAATCATGAACATCTTAATGCTAAAGGTGTTTTATAATTGAAACGTTATTCCCACCCTATCTAAACACACAGCATGGCTCCAGGAGCTCAAGTAAGAAGGTGTGATGTGACGCTGTGAGAATGAGCATGAAGTGAAAACGAATTAGTCACCGTAATACCTGTACAGAAATACCGTGACGTCAACCTGCCTGTGAAATTGTCAGTGAATGCTTCCTGGAGTGGATTAGGAGTAGTCCGTCTGCAGGAAGGAGAAGCTGTGAGCAGCGGGTGAAGAAAGATTTAATCAGTTCAATCACATATTCTAAATAAGACACTCAGTAGAGGTTACTGCTGAAAACACCAAAAACGAGTTCACTATGAAGCACTTTTAGGACGTCTCAGTCTCACCTTGTCAGACAACTTTCATCAGTTTGAGCTTCAATGTATCATCCATGCTCAACATAACAATAATAATAATAATAATAAAACAGAACAAAGCAATGCAATGGAGAGACATGGGCAACAGAGACAGGAAAAGTGTAGCTTTATTTCCCCTGTATATGAATATACAAGAATATGAATTTAAAAACAATAACATTAATTTAAAAAACAGACAAAGAAATAAGTGATAACTGAAATAAACAAATATAGAAACATTTTAATCAAGAATTAAAAGCAGCTCTATAAAAATGTGTTCACATCTATGCTGTGGCTTGTCAACTTCAGCAATAATTTATTTGATACCTATATGAATGTTAAATTCTGCATGCTAACATTGGCGCTAATAAAATGTGCATCGTTAGCATTGGCTTTAAAATAGGGCTGTAAGTCCAACTTAATCGAGTTTAAGTCAATTCCAAAACAAGGTCCAGTTGAGTCCGAGTCAACACTTAGCCTTAAGGCATTCGTGATCAAGTCAAGTCCGAGTCCAGAGAAAATCGAGTCCTATTCAAGACCGTAATAGGCAATATACGCAATAGGCTCCTGGCCGGAGGAGTAGCCGCTGCTGACGGGCGCAGAGCTCTGTACCTCCAGTTTCTGGTCAACCTTCTCAATTTCGTCTGATTTCGTCCCTTTGTTTATGTTATCTCTGCTTCGTATCGCCCCAAAGTTTAGTTTCTTTTTGTCAAGCTTGTCCAACCTAGCAACAGTAACTAAGGGGTGCAAGACTTAAGATCCGTTTAGCAAGAGCATAAACAGGATTTAGAGGCACATACTGCACACATAATTGTAGGATAAAAATGCCCACGTCTACCGACAATTTAGAAAAAAATGTGAAAGCACGCAGGCAATGAAGAAGCACTACATAGACGAAGAGGAGCCAGGCTCCTATAGGAACATTCAGGTGTACTGGAATTATAAAGAACAGATAATGAGCTGTGATGTGATTCTCTTCAGAGGAGACAGAATCGTTGTACCACATTCACTGAGACTGGCGGTGCTTGATTGCATTCATCATGGTCAATTTGGGACTGAAAACTGAGGAAGAAAACATTCTCTTTTAGTTAATGGTCCTGAGAAATAAGAGACGGAGTGAGTGGCTGTTAACACACAAAAAGCCACTTTAGTGCACCACAGAGGCCTTAGGAAAAGATTGGAATAGATCCTTGGACTTTACAGTCTATGTGATTATTTTTAATGGTGAAAATACAAATTGTCTTTTAATTACATTTTTACCAGTGCTGTAGTTGACTCCTACAGGGTCTAATTAAGCTTCTACCTTCATTTAAGACCATTCATATTCTAGTGCTTGTTCTAGTCATAAATTAGAAAAAAAAACATGAATTATTTAATGAATTCATTAAAATAAATTGCTAAAGTGTGTAAGGACATAGAACATTATGATAGAAGTATATGATGGTCATCCCCATGCTCTATTATGTCTCATAAGATGTTGCAGCAATTTTTTGGGTTGATACCATTTGTTACACAGATTTGATGCTAAATTCAACCATTTTTTACCACTCAAGAATCAATAAAAATGATCACTAATCCCTCCAAAATACCACATTAAGACACCAAGACCTTGAGGAACATCATAGAAAAAGTCATGCTGTGATTTGGTTTCAAAAACTTTTGACATTTGGAGATTTCTGCAATAATTGCATTTTTCGGCAATTGGATGGCGAGCACTTGTGTTCTGGAAACTGCTCAGAAACCCACTTATTGTCAAACTACCTAGGAAAGCCATCGATCCTCTGAATGCTCTATGTCTCTAGTTTCATGAGGCTGTGATTATACTAGAGGTCACCACAGGTCTCACTACAATTAAATGGCTACTATGGAGACTAACATCATCCCACATGAATACAGTTGGGCTCATTGCATCCAAAAAAGTCTCAGCTTTCCAGTCAAACCCAATTTATGCAAATCCAAGACTGTTAGGGGCCCCAGTATGCAGATATATTCAAACACACCAATTTAGAATAGGCGGAAATAACAGATTTATACTGCATTCAAATAACTGCATGGTTTTTTCCCCAAACTGCATGTAATTATCATAAAGTAGGCACGTCTGTAAAGGGGATACTTGTGGGTACCCACAGAACCCATTTTCATTCACATATCTTGAGGTCAGGTGTCAAGGGACCCCTTTGAAAATGGCCATGCCAGTTTTTCCTTGCCAAAATTTAGTCTAATTGGAGCGTTATTTAGCCTCGTTCCCGACACGCTAGCATAGTCCCAGAGGGTTAATTTGCTAATTCTAGTCAACACAGCATGTTAACTTCCTGTGGCACACAGTGAATACAGTCTGGCCGTAATCTGCCGCAAAAGTTAAATTTTTTTCAACATATTCGAGGCAATTTGCAAAATGAAAAAAAAACCTGAAGGTGGAGTTTTGCAAACACATCAGATATCATGGAGGTTCCCATAACGAATGAATCACCTTCCAGTTGACTTGCATACACAGTTATGTTGAAACGAAGCGTCATGCTGCTAGAGTGGCAAAAAAAATCTCCGAATTGTGTGGATTTTGTCATATCACATAAAGCTCACACTTCCTGCAGTCAAGTTCATTTTAAAACACGTGCAGCTGCAGATAGCAGTGGTCCCTCAATCGCAGTTTTTTAACCAATGAAATACAGCTCAGCTCTATTAAGGAAGATTTCTGAGAACAGATTCCAGCAGCACAAAAGCAGATGACACCACATACAGTAACCAGATCAGTCAAATTATTATTATCTATCCAAATAATTATGCATCCGCCTCATTGTCCTTCTTTTCTCTTCCCTCATCTCCCTCCTTACTTCCGCTGCTGTTGGTACCGGCGGCGGTGGTGGTGTGGTGGTGGTGACGGAGAGGAGTGTGCACACGTGCGGTGGACTCACGTGTGGTGTGGTGGCAGACAGACGCTCACGCTCTCTGTAGGAGAGTCATCGTGGGCTAAAAATAGCGCCGCAGCGTAGGAGGGAGATGAGCTGGAGAAGACAACAACAGAGAGAAATAGAAACTCCGTGGTTATTTTTACCCCACTCCGTCCCTCTGCTGTATCCCAGGCGTGACTTCCTCCATGTAAAAACCCTTTTGTCTTTTTTTTAATTTATTGGTCTATTTTTATCTGCGTGCACCCTCCCTGGCATCTAAAACTCTTTGTTCAGTTGACTATGGCTCGGGGTTATAAAGTAAAAGCTGGCATGTAGCTTCCCTCATTAACACCCCCACACACCGCCTCTTCCAGACAGTTACTGCACACGTTCAACTTTTTGGACAAATCACTGCACTTTACTTCAAAACACGCACAGCTGGTAGTCAGGAGTGAAAGTTTTGCAAGCATGTGCATCCCAGACAGACATTGAGCTACCATAGCAACCGTGACTTACTCGTTAGCACATTACGGTGCACGTGCACAGACCGGGTCATTAATTTCTCTCCTCCATTCATTCATCAATTCATTCATTCACTCATTGATACATTCTGCTTTGTGCTCTTTCTTTGTCTCTCTCCCTCTGATGTTGATGTTTCACTGATTTGATAGAAAAACAGAAACCACTGACTGCCATCATTTTATAAAATTTTAATATTGACAAGTACTATACATTAAAGCCCCCCTCCAGCCAGTTTTACTTCCTGTTTTTTGGTTCTTTCTCAAACAGAGAATAGGGGTGGGGTTAATAGTCAGACATATTTCGTTACCATGGCAACCAGATTTCATCGTTTCTCAACCCAGTTTAGATGAAACCAGCTTATATGAATTTACTATTTATCAGACCACAAATGAGACAAGAATTAGCAAAACACACCGACTCTCTCTCACTCGCTTTCTTCTTCACCGTCTCCTCCTGGCGAGGCGGCCGTGAGCAGCCTCAGAGGTTCGCTGTTTGAAATACCGTTTCGGGACATTTTGGAGGTGCACCGTCCTCAGCTCCCAGCACCGGCACTCCACCAGGCTGCACTGGGATTTGTTTATTTCTCTAACGGGACTTTTTCTCTTGCTTTCTTTTTTGGCTGAAAGTTGTGCGCTCACGTCGTTCGGACCTGTCAGAGGCAAACCCCCGATATCGGCTGCTTTCCGTTAATTTTATCTCCAGCAGGAGGAGACAGTAAAGAAAAGAGCCAGTCTTACATATTCTGTTTCCAAGGGTCAGAAGTGAACTTCCATTCTCAACAGGAAAGCTTGCTGTTGAGTTGAAGTCTCAGCAAAATCTGAATATTTTATGCCAGGTAGTTTTTATTGCAGGGCTCTTGCAGTGAATTGCATTACATTCTGCAACATTTTTATTTTCTATTTTTCTGGTCACTCAATTTCTCTAAAATGTAAGCTTGCAGTCACATTGCCAGTGGTGTAACTGAAGCAAGTACATTGCCTGCATTGAATACTGTGTAGGCATAACAGGAGGGTATGTGTGGAAAACTAATGTGATGTGTATTTTGTCTCCTAAAAATCCCGTTCCCATACAAGGAAAATACAATGTGAATTACGTTTCAAGGGAAACATGTTTGCTTTTGACAAATACGTTTGTAATGATAGTCCGCCGAAGTCCATGTAAGGAGGAAGTCAGGGTGGTGGATGGGTCAAACAAACACAGGACTTTCGCCCAGGAGACCGCTGCTTGTGTCCCGTGTGAAACTAAAAGTCAACTTTCACTTATTTTATTCATGAAGGTTTTTTTTACTAAACCTAACCAAGTAGTTTTGTTACGTTTTTTGTTTCAACATTAACCACATGTTTAAAACTGTTTAAAAGCGCGACCGTAATCCGGGAGAAAATCAGTTTTCCTCGAAGACAGGTAATCTGAAAAATCATGTGTCTCTGTGTCCTCTACAAGATTTCACAGACCGGAGGAAAACAACCAATCAGAGTTGAGCTGGAGCCTTGCCGTCTCTGAGCAGCTGTCAATCACTCGCGAACTCCGATCAAACGGTCAAACTAGGCAGCGCTGATCAAATATGAATCAATATTCTGTTACTGTAATGCCTATTTCTCGCTTCAAATGTTTTCAGAATCATCTTGCAGTGTACTGTTTAGCTGTAAAATGAGAAATTTGTGACCCAGCAGCCATGTTGAGATCAGTTGAGGAAATGCCAAGCACTGCCCTCCACCCGGAACAAACTTTCTGTGTGCTTACGGTGCGGTTAAACACACTCCCACAAACCCATCAACCTGCAGTTATTTTCTCCTGACTAAAAGTCAGAACATCCTTTCAGGGTTTTTGATGATATTTTTTTCAGCAGTCCATCTATTAGTGATGTATTTTGTCTTTGTGAAGCCTCCTCCCCAGCTGTGCTCGCTGACAGCATCAGAGATGGAGGAGGTTTAGTGCCGGCTACACAGAAAGAAAAAAATACATGCGAGTAATAGCTGGGAGATATGCGAACAAGCAGTAATCACTGCAATTATTATTATCAGAATCACCGCTTTTGATTTCAGCCCTCGGCAGCACAGTGTGTGTGTGTGTGTGTGTGTGTGTGTGTGTGTGCGTGATGGAAGTATTCCACTCCTCCGTTAAAGGCCTCCAGTCGGACATTAACCCTTAATCCGTCACAGTAATGCTTGATGCCAAGACCATCCTCTCTCTACAAGCATCAAACCTCTTCCTATCTCTGCATCTTTTACTTTTTTTTTTCCTTTCACTAAATTCCACTCTGCCTCTTTCATCCTTCTTTCTCTCATTCTCTCTCAGGCTCTTCTCTGTGCATTTACGATCCTTCCTATTTGTCTCCATGTTCCCTTTCAATCATCCTCTCTCCGTCGCTCTCCTCCCAGAGTCTCATATCTCCCCTCTTCATCCCTCCAGATCAGGTGGCTTAAGTGTTCCCTGTCACTCGTGTTGCAGCTCCAGCCAGAGGACACATTATTACTAATATACTAAAACAATCAATTGAAACATTGCCTGAAGGGGGTTGGGGAATATATTGCATTTTAATGTCAGACAATATGAGCAAAGTGGTCTTTTGAGACCTAAACTCAATCGTCAGTGTGATGTTCAGTGCCAACAGTATGGATACAAATTTGGGCATACACTGTATGAATTTAGCTCATTTCTGGACAGAATTTTGAGCCGCACAACAATTTGTGACATGTCAGAAATTTTGGTCAGTCGTCCACAGGCTCTCGCACAGTTGAAGCAGAGCCACGAGCCGATTCCCCAACGTCAGTGCCTTTTTTCTGCTTTTCTGACAATCAGAGCGTAGCTATCAAGATAACAATATACAATAGATATGGTAAAACGTAGCTAGCTTACCTCCAATTCACTCTGCAAAATGGACGAGCCATACTGTCCACATCATCCTAGCCACCTGCGAGTCCATACACGCCGCTGCCTCTTTTTTTTTTTAGACGTTTCATTAGACAGGATGACACTGATGAACAAGGCTGCACGTTTCTGCCTTGTTAGCATTGTGACCCGTACAGACCGCTCCGTCCTCCTCAAGGCAATTACCTTATTAACGTTATGGCTCCCTTATAGTATTGGGTTTGAATCTGAAATATTGCCAAATAGGAACTTTTTGCTTTTCGTTTTGACACCAAATCCTCCGCCATCGTCTTGTCTGTCAACTCTCACTACTGCTACTCTGAGCTGAGACTCCGAACAGAGTTGACACGTTCACTTTCAGTTTGTAATGTCCATAGTCCGACTATGTGTTGATAACACGGCGCTGAAATGCCAAAATGAATTAAATGGGTTTTCCTGCTGTAAGCGCGGTTGGAAAGTAATATAATCGATGTGTGCCCGACCACCGTGTAACACAGATTACCGCGACAAGCCTAGTCGTGGCTGACGATCAGTGTGAGCACATAAATCGTGATATTTGGCTCTACATCGCAAACGATCTCCTCGTACAGCAGGAGCAGGAATTACACAACATTTCTAAAATCGTACAGTGTATGCCCAGGTTTAGGGAGAGAAGAGAATTGCTGGTCTGAGACGTGCCACAAACTTGAGTCTCTTCCTCTAGTCTCTGTGAATTGTCTCCGTCTTTCATTCATTTTAATTTAAGCCCATACAAATTTAAGTATTCAAAGCCATCCTGTCGTGCTCCTTGGGAGTTATTCATCGCTTCTCAGAGGAATTAAATGGAAGCTGACTGTTTCGTGCAGCTTGTCACGTTCGTTCCGGCTATATCCAAACCTTTTTTTTACATGCTACCTAAACAATACATCACTTACTGCTCTTGCACTGAATGTTGGCTCTTGATGTAAACTGTGTCCAGCAGGATCATCCAGCATGGTCAGATGTTTGTCTGTCATCTGCTTTGCTGCGTTTTCCTGGTTTTGTCAAGTTTTGTGACTCTGTGACAATACTGGCTACGTCTGAGCGACTGACACAGCCGGCTCTTTTAGTCCTCATCGCTAGATTGGCATTTCCTATTTGAGAGAGATTTATCTCTCCTCCTTAGTGCCTCATTCATCTTTGCTGACCAGCTGAATCGGCCTCATCCCGATCCCCCATGGCACACTCATAATTGGATGAGCAGCAGGAGGCCACACAGATTGTGCGTGCATACGGCATGCATGCCGCATATACTGGGCCAATTTAATGTGGACTTAGTTTGCTTAAAAGATGTTTGTTTACATGAGGACGTCAGCGCAGATTTAACCGGCTCAGTGTGACATGTTTACTGTACATTAGATCCCTACATGATCTCCATACAGATGGGCCAGTATCTCTTCAGCCTGTTGGCCAAGCCCCATGTTATCTTTGGCTTTTTTAGCTGACTTGTCGGTTTAACCAAGTCAAGTCAGCTATCTGATTGGGCCACAGGGAGACCGTGTGATCCTTTGCATATCACATGCTTCTCAGTGTTGGAAGTTGTGCTGAAACAATTGCTTGATTAAAAGAAGAATTCAGCATTTTGGGAAATACACTTCTTCGCTTTCTTGGAGACAAGATTGATAACGCTCTCAGTCTACTCATTCCTTTACTCATTCACAAAAAAAATAATCACCAACTATTCTGATGAACAATGGCCGGAGGCGTTATATTTTCGGGTTGTACGTCAGTACGTCCATTCTCGTGAACGCGATATCTCCGGAATGCCTAGAGGGAATTTCTTCAAATTTGGCACCAACGTCCACTTGGACTCAAGGATGAACTGCTTATAATTTGGTGGCCAAAGGTCACTGTGATTCAAGAATTAATGTGCTAATTATGACAATTTCACATAAATGTCTAACAGAATAAAATGACATTTTGGACAGACATAGATGTAAACTGCAACTTCACTGGTTGGTGTAGGCATACAAACGCGAGCCAGTAATTCCAGTTTTGATAGTATAGTCTAAATGATGAATCACTTATCCGATCAAGAGAATAATCGCTAGTTGAAATGCTAGTTTGGACACACATTGCAATGTATGTTCAGAATGAGAAGGGGATTTGAATGTGTGTGTTTAAATGCGGGTCACACCTGGCAGCACTGCACTATAAACATTGTTGTGTGCGGTGGAGGGTTTGTGTGCCGATGGCAAAATCCTAATTAGATCTCATCCATGTCCTTTTGTTTTGTTGTTGGATGTTTCAGTAAAGAGCATCAAAAGTCTCTATGTATAAAAATAATTTTTTGTTTGGTTGCTGCAGTGCTGTCCACCCCCTCCTGCGCCACTATTATGCGCCCTACCCACGTTTTCTGCCCCAGAATGCTTCACTTCAGGGGTCAATCGGGGGGAGCAGAGAGCCTTATCTGGCACAGCCTCTTTTGCCAAAATCTGTGTACCCTTTGGCATATTATCATTTTTTTCATTTTAAAGTCACTTAAAATCAATTCTTACTGTTCTGTTTTTCATTTTTATTCTACATACAAAATCCCCCCCTGCCACACATTCTTCAACCCCCTCAAAAACCTGATGATTAATGTCTTTCTCTCCATCATTCAGTCTCTCTAACCTAATCTCTTCGTTTTATACACACACATACACGCAGAGAAAGAGTCCAACTGGCTGTTTGTCAGTTTTGACATGCCCTTGCTCATCTCGCCAGCTGAATGAAATCTTTTCACCCGCTGTGCCATTTTAATCTCTTGTATGCCATTTTAATCTCATCTGTTTGCCTTTTATGTGAGGAGTACGCAGGGCAGCCAGATGCTTTTTTTTATGGTAACTCCATCAAACTAAGACACATCAGCCGTCATGTTGTGATTAAGTGATGTCCTCTATTTCACTTTCATCCTCACAAGTCAGAACCTTGTACCACTCGTGTCGTCATGAAAGACGTGAACACTCAAACAACATCTTCTACAGTGTAGAAAATGACATGATGAGCATCAGCAATTTTCTGTCTTATTGCAGATATTCTCGGCTCTGCTCATCGGGACGTGTTTATTAAGTTTTTCCCAGCAGAGTTCAAAGTCAAAGAGTCCATCTCTTCTTGTTAGTATCTCTTCTGGGATTGCAGCATTACATCTATCCCCTCGCATGGGAGTTAATGTTTCCAATGGAACAAGTCAGTCATCTACCAAAGCATCAACTCTAATTTGCCCTGCAGCAATAATTTATTTGTTCAAACGCAGCTTTGACAGAGGCACAGCCTTATGTTGTCTTCATTCGCAGTTTATGATTTAATTAAGGATAATTGATTGCTTCTTGCACATCTGTGGCAAATATTTGACTTGTACAAACCACAAACAAACAAATTGACCTCACTACCACAGCATTTCACTGCTGTCAAATGAAAATCTGAATCTTTATTAAAGGTGCTAAATGCGAGCTTGGGAGCATTTCTATTGCCTCCACACACACGGCTCTCAGCGTGGAGACAGCTGAGCCGGCGGCTATAGCAGCTAATGGTGCTAATGGTGCAAAAATACTGCAACTGTGCTGACAGAGCTAACAGTGTTAAAAGTGTCATTATTGTAACCATGACGACAAGCTCTCCTTATCTTAACGAAATATTCATGTATCCCAGACCAAGATCACTAAAGCTGGGCATAAACTGTACGATTTTAAAACCTTTTCTGGCCAGAATTTTGAGCCGCATGACTCTGTTTCATTGCCGTGCAGAGTGCAGGGGGGACAGAGGACCGATTAACTCCTCCCAACCGGCCGTCGGACAGTCAGGAATTTCTGACTTGTCTGAGATTTTGGTCGTCCGTCCACAGGCTCTCGCACAGTTGAAGCAGAGCCACAAGCCAATTCCCCAATGTCAAAAAAAAAGAGAAAAAAAAGTAAAAAATAAAATCAGCCAATGGCGGTAAATATTCGTGACCTCTGTGCTGAACATAGTGGAGCATTGAGCTGCTAACGAGCCAAATTATTTCAAACGTTGGTGGAGACCAAATACAGAGCTAAAAGAGATTGAATATCGGACTTCAATCAACCAGACGGCCAGAAACACGACACCAAATGCATGCTGATACTCTGTGGCTGATCAAACTACATTATATTGCTCAATTATGGCTGCATGCTCAAGGACCTCTCGTGGTTGCAGTGACTCACACTTTCTCAAAACACCTTTAATTGTCTGTTTGATACTGCCATTGATTGACTGCTGACTCTTCACTCGCTACTGTTAACAAGCCCCAAGTGAGACACATTTGGGGGAAAACAGTTTGCTCAGTTTTATTGTTTTGGACGGTGTATTTGGCAGCTAACTGCTAACAGAACTACCAGTACACACATACAGTAGCTGAGCGCATCGCCGCCGCTAACAGCTAACGGATATACACACTCATCTCCTCTAGTGGATCTGTTCTGGGATCACCGCATTACATCTCCCCACTCGCATGTGAATCAATGTTTCCAATGGAGCAAATCAATCATCTATTGTACCAAAGGATCAACTCTAATTTGCTCTGCAGCAATATTTTATTTGTTCGAACGCAGCTTTGACAGAGGCACAGCCTTATTTTGTAAGATCTATTAAAGAATAAGTGATTGCTTCTTGTGGCACATATTTGACTTCTTTAAACCTCAAACAAACAAGTTGACCTCACTACCACAGCATTTCACTGCGGTCAAATGAAAACTAAATCCTAAAAGTGTTAACCTTTAAGAAAAACAACCCTTTTTAAAAAAGAATTTTCCCAAAACTGTCCTCCCAAGAAGAACAACAGAAGCAGTAATTTCAGGAAGTGCCCAAAAACAACATATGTTTACGTTCAAGTGACAAAGCCGTCGTTGTAGAGAGCATGGACAAACAACGTATTTTATGGTTGAAATTGTGGTCTGGTTTGATATTGAAAAAATCAACCACAACACGGGACATGTTTACTTTATTAACATTCAACAGAAAACTCTTTCTTCTTTTCCTAGCTGCAAGCTTAACATTCATGTGGCCATTGAATATAATCCAGGCAGCAATTTTTTTTCCATAAAAATAAATTAGTAGTACGTAAACCTAATTTATGATCTATAAAATTAATAAGACCCAAATCTACTTTTTAGGGTTCAAACCCCGAAGGGGCAGAACCCTTCTATGTTTGTGTGAATTTGTTATTATTATTATTTGTTGTCTGCCGCAGCGGCTCAATTTCCCGTGAGCTGGAATGAGCTAGAAACATGAAACTTGGCCCAATAACTTTTAGTTAAAGAAAAAAAAAAAAAACTTCCAGTCACAAGGTAGGAGCTGCAATCAGTTTTTGGCAGGTGAAAACTATGAGTTGTAATGGTCCTTCAAAGGAATTTCAGCAGGTAAAAAGGACTGAGTGGGCTATAATCTGTCAGATATAATCCTCATGAATGAAATCAAACAATTCTTATGCAGAAAAAAACCTTCCAGTAACAAGGTAGGAGCTGCAATCAGCTTTTGGCAGGTGAAAACGATGAGTTGTAATGGTCCTTTAAAGGAATTTCAGCAGGTAAAAAAGACTGAGTGGGCTATAATCTGTCAGATATAATCCTCATGATGATATCAAATCATTCTGAGACAGAAAAAACACTTCAGTCATAAGGTAGGAGCTACAATCAGTTTTTGGCAGGTGAAAACTATGAGTTGTAATGGTCCTTTTAAAGGAATTTCAGCAGGTAAAAAGGACTGGGTGGACTATAATCTGTCAGATATAATCCTCATGAATGACATCAAACCATTCTGAGGTAGAAAAAAACTTTCAGTCAAATTCAAATATTGGCCTTCAATTCACCAAATGGCCAAAAACACAACTCCAAATGCATGCTATTACTCAGTCTGTATCTGTGTAAATAAGCAGCTATTTGCTAACAAGTTCACCATAAAAAAGCTATTAAAATGACAGTGTTGTGCTCACAGCTTGTTTCCGCTACTGTGGAATCACATACTTGCAGAGCATCTCTGGGTTTGCTTGCCAAGGAGACTTGAGCCAGTCATTTGTTTCAGAGCAGCTTTGCAGATGACATGACAGATTTTATTTTATCTTCTCACAGATGGCTCCAGATAAAAGGCAAATTGCCTCAAACTGTTAAAGTGAAATTTGGCTTTTATTCACATGAGAGGGTAAGAAAGTGAATAGAGTCAATCTTCACCAACTCTGATCCTAATTTATCATTGTATTGGACCAATTCTACTGTTGGATTATCATTGCTATAGTTCATATTTTTTACTGCACATAAGATGGGAATCGTGGTTGCAATTACTTCTTTTATTTAATTATCTCAAGATAATTGATTTTTTTAATCAGAGAACCGGCTAATTAAGTTGTTCTCTTGTGAAAACTACTCTTTGTCCTCTAAAGATAACTATTTAAAAGAATAATATATTAAACTATTATCGCGGAAAAAAAACCCACTTTGTTATCCTGAGATATTGAGATGATTCACTTGCAACAGGATTAATCATTTTTAACGCCATTTTCCAACTCACAGCCCCTGTTAGACTGGACCTCTCCTTTCCCAAGGTTTCTTCCTTTTATACCTTGATGTCTGTTTATTCTTGTGTTCTTAGAAAGTTTGTCTCTGGGTTATTGCTGCTGTGGGCCTGTAAAGCCCTTCGGGACATTATTTATGGTACCTGGGCTTTAATGATAAACTTGACTTGACCTGTGGTCACAAGCTTTGGGCAGTGACCAGAAGGAAGAAGATGGACTCACCAGGAAGAGGAAACACTGTTCTCTGACCTTTTATTATCTGACTGAGCACAAAGGGGGCTTTCTTGTTTTTCCTTGTCAGTCTTTCTCCTATCGTCTCTGTGTCTCGTGGGAAAACTGTACTGTACTGAATGCGTAGTGTTTACCACTTTGGATTTAAAATGTGAGGGTGCAGGTCGTATCCACGCCGATCCTCCGCCTTTTTCTGCTTTGTCCTTTCGGCTCATTGCGGTTTGTTTTGGTTGAAGGATACGAATATGACGTCACGTTACTCAGGCTACAACAATAAAAGTGATAACTTTCTTCTACATCCGCATAGACTCAAATGAAGCAAATGTATAGATTCTTGCATTAAAAATCGATTTCAGAATCATAAAAAATGCGATACATAGATGAATCGATTTTTCTTTTTTTCACCCCTCCCATGTATGGATGTGATATGATTACTATTTTTGTTGTAAGGCCTGGCTCAGGTTAAACCTTTTGTAAAACATGAAGAAAACTGAAATATTGCCAACAGCATACATTTCCTCACTCTGTCTACCGTTACCATCCGTTACACTCTCCACTAGCAGTTGTTGTTTGCTATCGTCACGTGACATAATCGATCAGTTCTTCTTCGCTGCTCAAAAACAGTAGTTGCCAGTAACAGCCATGATACATCCAGGGCGACAGCCCAGCAAAGGCTACTGTTTTGGAGCAGCGAAGAAGAATTAATTTACGGTCAAACAAGTAGATTTTTTTCTGGATTAATAAATTATGGTATCGGATTGACTGGCGTGCTCCCCGATACCCAATCCCAAATTTTGGGCAGTATCTGACACATTTCCGATACTGGTATCGGTATCGGAACAACTCTATTTCTTTTGTTTTCCTCTAGTCTTTTTACCATCATCAAGTTCAAACATTTTCAGCTCACATAGATTCATCAGAAGGGAGAAAACTATAGTGTGTCTAGAGGAAAGTAATATCAAAAGTCTAACTCTGGAGTTAAGAGCCACACTAAAGAAAGCCTGATTCAACCTGATCTTGACATTTGCTGAACCGCGTAGGTGTCATGTATTATTAAAGGCTTTTTTATCATACTCGGGACTCAAAGTGTGTCTTAGAATTTACTTTTCTCTCTTTTCTCACACAGATGGGAGAAAAGAGCTGACCCCAAGACCTGGTGGAGCCTTTTGTGAGTAAATGTTTTATTTTATGTATTAAATTGCTGATATAAGCTAATAATGTGAAAAAGGAGGAGTACCTGCACTTATTTTTCCTCTACTTTGAGCATTAGGGTTTAGGGGTCAGCTATTGGGGTCAGTTGTGGCATCATGACAGACCATGTTAATGAGAACAACACTCTAACACTGACCCAAACCAAACACAGAAGACACCTTTAAAACTCTCAAATCCATAGGATTTATTAACAAGAAAATATGGAAAAGACAAAATATCAAGTCCTAAATTGAGAGGCAGCAAAACCAGCAGTCCCCACACCAGAAGCCTCTGAAGTTGATCTGTTGAAGTCTGAAAGTGTGCCAAGTCAATCCGGTTCAGTTAATCGTGATTTTGGTGTATACTCTCCTTCTGTCATGAACGGTTGTGTTTCACTGACAGATGGGGGCCCTAAAGTTCCTGTAGTCATTCTGAGGGACAGTGCAGCCTCACAGTCAGTGATCTTGGAGTGGGTGTTGCCTTTATCTGAGAAATCTTCAGTAAACTCTGATGCTTTGGTCCGAGGGTTTGGCATGCAGTTTGTAGGGTTACATTTGCATGTTATTCACCTTGACTCAGACCTAGTTACGGACCGTGTGGTGGTAGGAATCCGCCCACAATGTCCAATAGAAGGTGTGACTTTCATTTTGGGAAACAACTTGGCTGGTGGCAAGGTGTTGATTAATCCTGAGGTGACGACTGTTCCTCTTTCTGAGCGCCCGGATGAGCTGGAGCGAAAATATCCGGAGGTTTTTTCAATTTGTGCTCTCATTCGAGCCATGACAGAGAGGAAAAATCAGGGTTTTTCTCAAGAGAGAGATGACAGTTTCATGGCAAAATCTGACTGTTTGACCACGCCGGCAGTTTCTTCTTCTCCTGCTCCACCCCCTCCATCTGTTGTTTCTTTTTACAGGGCAAACATTTTCAGAAGAATTAAAAGTTCAGACGAAGGCTGTGATATGTGTAAAAAATAAAATAATCAATTCACTAATAATAATAATAATAATAATAATAATAATAATGGTCCAGAATTATGTAAAATTGCAGAATTTTAAGTCAAAAACCTTCAAATGTTCTCGAGGAGGACCCCCAAACCCAATATCTCATAGTATCTTTTATTCACTGTTGAAATACTGCTCCTAAAACCTGAATGATACCCTACTATAGGCTACTAATAACACAGGAAAGCACTTGAACTATCAACACTGTCATGTGATGGTAATTTACTGAAGAACCCAAACGCAGAGTAACAGGCAGAAATGAGGTTTTAAAATAAAAGCGAGCTTTAATAATATCAAGCTGACTATCAAAACAACAAAAAGGCAGGGCATCAAGAAAAAACAAAAATGCAGGGAGGGGAACAAAGTACAAAAGAACAAATAGAAACAAACACCAAAAACCAAACCGAGGACAAAACCAAAAATCACAAACCAGGGAAACACGAGGAACACCAGGATCAGGGCAGGAGGTAACAGGCAACACGGAGGACAAGGTAGACGAGGCTGGAGAGACAAACGAACCGACAAAGACAGAGGGGAACACACAGGCTTAAATACAAGACAGTGATTGAACACAGGTGAAACAAATCAGGGCGGGGCAGACAATCAACAAAGGCGGGAAAACAAACAAAGGTAGGAAGTAAAACCAGACAAGACACAGGAGGAGTGAATTACAAAATAAAACAGGAAACACTGGAATAATATAAAAGAAACCAAACACAAACCAAAATCACATAAACATAACTAATAACAAAAGACTGGCAAAGCCAGAACATGACAAACACTAAACACACCATCTTAACCCTATAATGTTGAATATTATTTGAGTATTATAGGCCTACTATAGAAGATGCATAACCCATGTATAATAATATAGCAATAAAACCACAGCTGATTATGACTGACACAGTATAACATGCTTAAAGAAATAATGAATAAATAATAAGTCACAAGAGATTGCTGATAGCGGCCGATACACACGCCAACATGTGAATAAGAGAGAACTGGCACTGTTCTACTTCAAGCACTGATTATCCTCCCACATCTTCTCTCTTTCTCCCCTTTTTAAAACCTTAAAACCTGTTGGTCTTTTATGTGTGTGTGTGTGTGTGTGTGTGTGTGTGTGTGTGTGTACGTAAGAAAACTGAATAATGTTTAAGGGTGCATTTTTAAGGTAAATCCAAAAGCATACATCATAGTAAGTGGTATCAAACGGATGTCACTGCATATTATCTGACACTACACGCCGCTGCTGCGAGTGTGTTATGTGGATATCTGTCTGTCTGTGTGTACAGAGATGTGAAGGTTTAGCTCTGGATTAATGTTCATTGTAATAAAACAGAGAGATCCCGTCCTGCCATTGCGCTGGTAATCCCTGGACCTCCTGATCCTCTCTGACGGTCCCGCTAACGAGCTCAGGGGCCTCAGCAGGATTCAAGAAAGCATTCACAACTCTTCATCACTCTTCATCTGATGCTCCACTCCACATTTTTTGCTGTCTCTGACCCTTCTGTCGACTTCTCGCTACCCATCTCTCTCTATTCCTCTCCGCAACATTTAAAACCTTTTCATGTTGTTCTTTCATATTCATTACATTTTGTGGTAATTATTCTTAAAGGTACACTATAGTTATAATACACAATGCCCACCACACTGAATCATTTGATCATGTGTTTCATCTTAAAGCAGCAGTGGGTAGAAATGGAGCAAATAGGATTGAAAAAAGTTATTTTTATAAAACGGTCACTATATTCTGACAGCAATGCATGAGACAGGCAATCTGAAAAAGATCCTGTGCCTTTGTGTCCTCCGGTGCTCCTAATGGCATCTGCAAGAGTTCACAGACCAGATGAAAACAACCAATCAGAGCTGATCTGGAGTCTGCCGTCCAGCTACCGTTTATGAGAGCCACGAGTCAATCACTCACGAACTCCGGTCAAACGGTCAAACTAGGCAGCACTGATCAAATATAAATCAGTATTCTGTTACTGTAATGCCTATTTCTTTGCTCAAATGTTTTCAGAAACATCGTGTAGTGTACTGTTTGGCTGTAAAATGAGAAAGCTTGTGACCCGGCAGCCATGTTGGGATCTGTTGAGGAATTACCAAGCACCGCCCACCAGATTTTTTTAAAGCCTGAAAACAGAGCCATGAGGAGGTGCAGAAGTCTAGTTTGCTCTCAGAACTCTTGAATTACAATATGCTGGAAGGTTGGCATTGTTGTCCAATGATGGCAAAAGTATTCTGTCTATTGCAGGTTTAATTATTGTCTTAAAACCACTGTGATGTCTTCTGGGGGGTTGAACTCTAACCCACGGGGTGAATTTCTCCTAGGGCACCAAAATGGCTAAAGCCGGCCATTTCAAGATGATTTCAAGATCATTGTTTATTATTATCTTATTATAGACTCTCCGTTTGTTAAACCTGCTGTCTCACTGACTGACTGTAGCCGACCTGCCACCCACTCAGTATCTGTATCTTAGTTATGAGTCTTCTCCTGGTGTTATGATGTTTATATAGAACATAAATAACCCGGTTATTCATTCATGAGTCTTACACAGCGGTGTGAGCAAATGCACCACAGGGTTACAAAATAAGATGCAGCCAGCAGGTTAATGACATCACAGCGAGCATCAGTCCCCAGTAAAGTGACTTTCTACAGTCTGCCTGTAGTCTTCTGTTGGTATCTCTTCCTCCTCCAATTCCCCGCCGATAATAGAGGTCTCAGGATCTGTCCAATACCCAGATGACAGCCACAGTCTTACCCTTTCCCTCGATTTCAGCATCTGATCACTATCTGGCTCGGAGGTGTCATACCCATCTACGTACGGTGGAGAGAAAAAGACTTTGAATGTTAAAGCAATACAAAACTGAACAAGACACAAGTTATATGCATGTAGGTATTTGATTTATTCACCCTTGCGGAAATGTTTCCAAGCCGCCTGTTCCATGGCCACCTCTCTTCTGCTCCACTCTCTCTCCAGCAGTCCCATCCATCTGTTCATAGGCCCAGATGCTGCATCGCCTTCACTTGCTACAAAATCGTCCTTAAACTGGTCATCTTTATGTCGGTGCTCCTGTTCTTCCTCTCCTTCTGAACCCTCAGACTTCTGCTTGCTATCACTCACTGGTTAGAAAATACAATAATCATGTTAGTACAAGGGATAAAACTAATTTAAGATACTGCTGCAATATAATGTAATGATGGGCTTTTTAGTTTATAAATCTATGTAATCGTTGTGTGTAGTTATGTCCGGGTAAAGGGCTGCATAAGTTGTTGTACTTGATACACTAGAGGGCAATGTCACGTAAACCACTGAAGAAAATGACTTCTACAGTACTACTACGTTGACTTGAAATTAAAAATCATATAAATCATAAAAGTAATAGTTGGACATTTCTACTAGTTTCTCCTTAATACACTTTTCTCATCGCACATATTTTGATTTGTCAAAGCAGGAAAAACACAGATGTAACTAATAAAAATGATAATCACAGCAGTGTGGCAGCTCTAACCTGTTTACACGGACGCCGAAATAAAAAAAACAACAGGTAACGCAGCCGCCACGCGCTCCTGACGTTCCCAGAGTGGCCGAGGCTTAAGAGTTGTCCGTGTTTTCATCTTACAATTTTAACCCTTTCACAGTGTGTTTTCAGTTCATGAAAGTTAACTGTAAAATTTTCGTCACCTAGAAATGTCTTATTCGGTTGTATGTAGCACCACCCTCTCATGTCACTTCTGGTTGCAAAAAACAAATGGCGACGGCTAAAATGCTGAACTCGAGGCTTCAAAACAGCAGTCCACAAACCAATGGATGACGTCACAGTGAGTACGTTACTTCTTATATAGTCTTGTGGTTCATTTTTTTTTTTTTTTTTGAGAATACTCAACATTATTTCTGAAGTTTGTTCTACCACTAATCTACAGTTATGAGAAATATATCACTAATGGCTTCTGCCCAGTTACTGCACCACAGTAAACTCCTATAACAGCTACATCAGTCTCATGTTGTACCTGAAAGACCCATGTTTTAATGCCTTTTTCATCATCTGTGATGTGAAAACACGCTGCCAGAGAAATAACAGCATGCTGCAAAACTACAGCAATCATAATGATTATCAGAACGACTCCTGGTGGGACAATAATGTTTATACCGTTTTATCGTAATTATGATGGTTAAAAGGGTATCTTTCTGTTAATGTCTCTGGATACTTACTGGTTGGTGGTAATGTCATACTCTTTGTTCCTGATCGGCTGTGGTATTTTTCCCAGTTACTGCGGTCCCATTTGATTGAAAGATGTTCTGTGATCTCCTTGGTTGTGTCCTCATCTTTGTTTTCCGTTGATTTGTCTTCCTCGGGTTGTGGATCATCTGTTTCAGGGTCGGCACTGAGGTAAAAAGAGATGTTTCCTGCCACCATCTCCTCCATCTTCTGCAGCAGGTCTGTTATCTGACCCTCAGCTGCGTGCATATTGTCAAGGACATGATACCTGTTTTCACATTTCTCAATAAGCCAGCGGAGAGGCTTTCCTTCACTTTCAATGTGTTGCTCAATAGTTTTGTCCCCCAAAGTGTCCCCGAATGTAAACAGCACGATCACATGTCTCCACACTCTCTGTCCAAACAGCCTCATGTTGTCCTCTGTCACTCTTCTCTGTTCATCGGTGAATGATGTGTCAACCGGCATTGCCAGCAAAATGACATTTGGTGATGGTGAGCACAGAGACACTCCTTTTAAAATCTCAGACTTCAAAATCGCAGGGGTAAACTCCGCTGGGAAGAATTTCCACCATCCAGGAGTGTCCACGATGACGACCTCTCTTCCGGCCACCTCGCCACTTTGCTGTAACGCTTTTACCGTTCTGTCACCAGACTGAAACACCTCAGCGCTCAAAATGTTGTTCCCAGTGGCACTCTTCCCGGAAAACACCCACCCAACCATCAAGATCCTCAGGTTGGGTGTTGGCTCTGCGTAAGAAGACACCTATTAGAACTGTGGTACTTTTAAAGGACAATTCTTGTTTATTACAACATTATTAACATTTATTACATTTTGATCCTTAATTTCTAACGATATAATCTAAGATTAAAAAGGTTCCACTTGAAGTTAGGGTTGGTAAAGAATTTAGAAACATTTTTTGTTATATTAGCTGAAATGCTCTTTACATACAATAATCAACAAATCAAATGCTCTGACAAAAAAAAAAGAAAAGATCCTGTATTTGTGGCTGTCATAGGATTGTAATAAACCCGTCCAATCATGAATTAATTTCATTCGGCCTGAACGTAATGATTGGACGGTCTACCTGCAATGATTGCGCGTAACTAGAGTCTTCCAAAAGCTGTTAGCTTGACAGCTGTGAGTACTAACAATAGCCATGTTCGTGGTTCACTTTCATTATGATATGTTTATGTTTGTAAAGATAATTTGGGAGGAGTGGCTTTGGAGGGAGGCCTGAAGGGACGGACTGTCAGTGTTGCAACTTTGTCGCTAGATTTAGCGACTTTTGGAGCTAACGCTGCTAACTACTTTCATTGGAAAAGAGTTGGCAACACTGGGATTGATTTTTCGTTTGGATCACTTTAAAAAATCTAGTGTACTCTTGGTAGTTTCCTAAGATCACCGACCTTGCCTTTAAAAGGGACATATCATGAAAAACTCACTTTGAGAGTGTTTTAGACAGAGGGTGAATACAGGTATATTCAGATAGACAGTATGAGGAAAATAATGTATTTTTTTGAACATTGAAGTAAGTAAACATGTTCTAATACAAACCTTGAAATGAGCATGATGTGTCCCCTTTAATACCCGTGACTAGACTGTGAGATGTGGTTGAAAGCTCTGCAAACTTACTGTTTGCCTTTATTTGCTTTTCCAAATAGGTTTGGCTAAACTGGGGGTTTGTTTTCAACCTGTCTGACAGCTGGTGTTTGATGCCCCTTTGCTGTGGACCTTATTTACGATATTCCCAGATGTCAATGATTAGCTCTGTTTCTGCAAAGATATTATTAGTGATAAGAATGATGGCCAAAACTACAAAAATAACACCCAATAAGTCTTTCTTTAAAGTGGAAATGAAACGTTCAACCAAGATAAGCTGGTTTACTAAATGGATTTCAACCCTAATAGCCTGTGACGTCACGAGGCTGGTTAACTCGGCTGAGTTACACAGATACAAAGAAGCTACCGGCAAGTTACGTAAACAAACGCTATAACATGGGCTTCAGAATAATGTAGTGTTTTCGGCGTTTATATTTTTAGCGACCCTCCATCTGTTTACTAAACCAGCTTATCTTGGTTGAACGTTTCATTTCCACCTTAAACATACATTTATATAATCAAACTCAGCTGACCTGTCAGGAGATTTCTGAGCTTTTGCCTTTGTTGTTGTGACTGCAGACGCAACTCCTCAGCTTTTTTGTCCACTTCCTTCCTCTTCGACTCAACGCTTTGCACCAGCATGCTGTCCGCTTCATAGCACCCGTTTTCTGCCACCATGGCGTCAATCTTCTCAAACAGCTCTTTGACCTTCTCGTCGTTGTCTGTGCCATCGTCACACAGGACGTGATATCGGTTACCACAGTCCTCTAGTAGCGACTGGAGCGGCGCCCCTTCCCCCGCGATGTAATCCTCAATGGTTTTCTGGCCCAGATGGCCCCTGTGGCTGAAGACCACTATCGTGTGATCCCAAACCTTGTCACCAAAAAAGTGTTGCAAATGCTCTCTTGTTGCATTCTTGTACTCATTTTTGAATGGTAGTTCGGCATTAACCACCAGGATGAAGCCATACAGTCCAGGTGGACACAGAGTGACGCTGAGAACCGCTTCTGTCTTGAGAAGTTCGGATGTATTACTGAGGGTATATCCTCGCAGCCACCCCGGGGCTTTGACCAGCGTGACTGTTCGCCCGCATACTTCTCCCTCTGCTGTCTCACAACGGGATGTTACATCTCCTGGATCAAACGCCTGTTTTCCCAGGACGATGTTTCCAACCAGATAATTCCGGGAGCTTTTTGATCCCACAAGCACCGCATTCAGCTCTGACAGAAAGAAAGTGAGTCAGAGATAGTAACATGAAAAAAAAATAAAAATACTTGAAGACAGAAAGACTGTTGATACATCGTCTTTCATTCACAGTATGAGACTTTATGGACTCACCTTTTGCAGATTTCTTCATGTTTACTGTTGTTGTCTGCAAACCAAGTAGATTCTCATTTTCTCTTTCTGTCTCCCTTTCTGTGTGATCACTTAATGTAGCTCACACTGTGGTAAAGTATGGAGTTGCTACTTGCTTAAAACAGAAAGTAGCAACTCCCTACTTTGTTATGTGCCACCAAGACCAACAGCTTTTTGATGTAGAACAGATAAGCTGAGTGGAACGACCTGTTCTGAGACACATTTAGCTGTCCGTGTTCAGCACCGTGACACTGAACTACACCTGCTGGCTTGTTTCATAGAAACTGTGTGCTGTTTGCACTACACCCCTGACACAAGCCACATATTGCTGTGTATTATATATATCTACACAG
This sequence comes from Sebastiscus tertius, assembly GCA_916701665.1. Lineage (NCBI taxonomy): Eukaryota > Metazoa > Chordata > Actinopteri > Perciformes > Sebastidae > Sebastiscus > Sebastiscus tertius. The sequence goes on along the minus strand of CAKAOH010020320.1, from coordinate 41,214 downwards.
CAATATGTGGCTTGTGTCAGGGGTGTGGTGCACCATAGTGAACTTCTCAGATGTAAAAAAAAAAAAAAAATCTTTTGTCTATTCATACTACCTTAACAGAGGGAGAGAAATTAAAAACAATGTTCAGTCGTTCAAACCTACGCAAACTTTTTTCATGTCTAGGACCTCCAAAATCAATGTACAATAGACCACAGACCATGGATGTATAAGAGGTTGTGTCCTTTGCTTTTGCCCTGCATGTTTGTAAATAGCCTACAACTTCATTAAATTCTGTTGATGTCATGCTCCTAGCACTACTAGCTACTGGCCGATAGCCGGTTGTTTGAGAACAGAGACGTTAATACATCCACCACGGTACAGGCTTAATGCATACAGACCATGGGTGTATTATAAGATAATAAAAGTGATGAATCACAGTCAATATATCCATTATTACAGCCACATACAGCTTGCAAGAAGCTGGTAGAACCGGATATGTCATATGAGCGTGCAGGGCGGTGCAGTCCCGTGGGTCTGATGCACGCTTATTATGCCAAGGAAGATAACTCTGGATTCTACCCACTGAAGCTTTAAGCATGTTTGTTTAGGCTGTAAATTAAATGATTTGACTGTACTGTGATAAAACACATCAATGCTGGTGTGAATATTGACATTTCTTACCAAATTTATAAAAATGTCATGGGTTATAAATGGCTCAACACGGCTGTACGGTTTTGTATAATTTCTGAACCTTGCAAGGCCAATGCTGACATAGAGTCAACCAGTTGGGACTTATCTTATATTTTGTTTTATTTTTAAAAATAAAGTTAACGCCAGAGGATTTGAGCAACTCCTGCATCACACATCCACACCTACAACACCCCAAAGCATATTCAAGATTGAGATAAAGATATCATGTGGCCAGCCAGAAGTACAGATAATGCTATGATAAGTCTATATCAGCTGTTGCATCCTAGAAACTCTGACGTCGGCGCTGGTGCAGTTATGTTGTTGAACTAGTTGTTCTGGAGCGATTCCAAGTCCCAGAGCAGCTTACCAGTGTCAGCTTCTACCGACAGCGTCTGCCAGCTCCCTTATATAACCACATTCATAGGAACACACATACAGATGCTGGTTAATGTCTTATGAATATGAGTTGGTGCAGCATGTTTCCTTTTTTTTTTAGATCATGTTATTCATTTATGACAATCATTTGGTTTTAGTGTTGATATTTAGCACACATACTTGTGCTACATTTGAACATTTGTATTTACTCAATCAACAATGTGTGAGCAGACGACTTTGGTTATTTGATAGCTGGTACATCTAATACCAGTATGCCAGAAGCGGGGCACAGAGAGCTCGCCAGCATGACCAGTAAGGCCTGAGTAATACCATTTCATCTGTCCTAATAGTTATTCATGTTAATCCAGCTCCCTGGAGTCAAACAGTGCCGTGCTTACTTTGGACATTAGCAAACCACAGTGGTTGCTTTGTGAAAATCCTCTCTAATGCTGGGCTGCAATTAGATATTAGCATAATTTGTACAACACTTTAATCAGATCACCCTTCTTATAATTTTGATAAACAGCTCTGGGGGTTAAATGTTGACAAATACAGCATGTTTTATGTAATTTGATTTCATTTTAGGAGTTTTTATCTGAAATATTATTCAGGAAACGAGTAGCTGAACAGAAGAATTTGAGACTTTAAATGTTTGACAGTTCACCTCAAAAACCACTCGTTGCTCCTTCTGGGGTCTTTGGTGCGGCTTTTAAACCACTACATTGGTATAGTTGAAAATCAATTATAAATGACTTAATAAGCAAATGTTTATTCTTCAGTTCATCCTCTTTGTCCGACAGCTGTAAATTTTAAAACAAGAACAATCAGGTGAAATGATCTTTGTCAGTGAAATAATTTCCTATAAATTATAAAACTCCCCTTTGTCAGACTAATAAAGGATTATCTCATCATATCTTAACATGATTTAAATTGAAATGTGTTTCTGTTTATCACTATGAAACAGGTTTGAAGTTTTGAAGTTGAAAAGTTTTAGAATACCAATGGCTCAAATGGCATCTAAGAGTACAAATGTTAGTAAGCATTATGCTTTAATCAGTGTTACGGTTAAGAGGGGGTCCTTGGACAATGTTCTCCTCGATAAGGGGTTCCTGGCTCCAAAAAAATCTGAGCACCCCTGATATAATGAGTCACTGATACATTGAAATGTGTTTTGTTGCCCTGTATGGAAGAGGCTTAAAGGTCCGGAGCTGAGAACAAATTGTATTCAGCATCGTAAAACTAAAAAGAAACCTCCATTGGTAAATTCCTTTGTACTCTCTGGTACCTAAAGGGAACGTTGCTATAGTTTCCCCTCTGATACAGAAGTTAATATGTTTTGGCTGTTGGGGAAATATTATGCATGTGCATTTGACAATTTGTCAGCTTTGTTTATCCCTGTTCTGTCTGACACCTGCACAGCCTCCCAGCCCTCACACAGGTGTGGTCATATGACTCCAGGTAGAGGAGAGGTGCTGCTGACACGGAGGGAGAACGAGAGAGGCGAGCTGGGCTGATCCAAACATTAACTGACATGACACCTATAGTATCTGCTGGAGCGGATGCCTTCGCCTGTATGCCTGCGTCTAGGTAAGTGTATGCACCACAGTTGTCACTGCATATATGAATTTCTGCAGCTACTTTGCTTGTGTTTTGCAGCATATTTTGTCACAATATGTGCAGTCAGTATGTGTGACTGCTTCTGTTCAGGGGTTTTGGTGATATAACATCGCACCTGGTGGCCATACTAGAGATTCTCAGCCCTTAAAGCTACTATGTGTGGACCTTTTAATGTGATTATATTATATGGATTTTAAATCATTCTAATGGTATATGTGTTACTTTGTAGAAGAATTTGACATATTGCTCGGTTTCCGCCAGTTTCGTCGTTAGGACCGGCAGTGGCGGCGACGGGGGAGGAGGAGAGGTGCAGCTTGACATAATATGAATAGCGCTGGTCATCCTTAACAGCTCACCTTAAGAGAGCCTGAGCCGAAGTTGTGGCTAATTACGGGGCTAACCCCTTCAGTAAACAGACTGTGGCAAGCAAGACATCAGCACATTAGCATTGTCACTGTGAGTATGTTAGCATGCTGATTTATAGCATTTTGTTCAAAATACTACATTACCTAAATAGCCGGAGAGCTGCTAATGTGGCTGTGGACTTATTTTCGATGTCAGCTTGTTAATGAACAAATCGCAATATCTGAAACTCTTTTTTTTTTTGAGAGCTACCAAAACCAGCTTTTTGTTTAAAGGTTCAGTGTGTAAGATTTTGCGGCATCTAGTGGTGAGGTTGCGGATTGCAACCAACTGAAACTTCTCCCGTGTGCCAAGCGTGTAGGAGAACTGCGGTTAGGGTTATAGTTATCAGGTGATTATACACTAAAAGAAAATATACTCATTAATATTATATTACATTTCTGCCAATAGATCCCCCTAAATGCTACACACTGTTCCTTTAAGGTAACTAATTAAACAGAGGCTAAATATCAAAACAATTTCAATGTACCTCTTAGTTTCTATCTTTCTACCCTTTTTGTTATGTCCTAATCCATTATTTGCCGCGAGTTATGACTGTACTGACCCCAGATGTGGTTTCTGGGAAATTTGTGATACAGTCTGAGCTGCTGTCCCACACCCAGACAGATTTTCTAAATGTCAGTTATCTTAGGTATCTTGTCTGAAATGGCACTAACCTCAGCTGTCAGATAAGAAACCTTCAACACGGTTGACTACAGTCCACGTGTGTTGACTGTCTTCTTCTGAAAATCAAATGATCCCAGAGCTGTCTCCAGTTCAGCGACCCACGACCCCTGATGGTGTAAAAAAGAGCATTCAGTCCTCTTCAGTGGAGGATGTTGCTTAGGAGAGCAACTTATTAGCCCCTAAGGAGAACCAGAAGAAAGGGCTCTGTGTTTTTATTTTCCAGGAAATAAAATGAATCAGATCTAAGTGTCATATCTTAGACCTACATCCACTAATGCATTGCCTGTATGCCCATTTGGATGCGCACACTGAAAAACAGGCACTTGCAGTGTCTCTTGAGCAGCACGGATGCGGTGAGGACGTACAGTTGGATGGCGAAATTTTAAATTCAACAGGCTAAAGAGGGAGTCTGGTCTGCTGTTAAAAGATATAGAAAACTTTTGAATCTAGGAGACACTGTACTGCCTCAGAGACACTACACTTTGCCAAAGCCCTCCACGTACCAACAGGATTGAAACACAGGCTCCAACATCATGTCTAGAAGCAGAACACCACTAGAAATGATCAGTTGTGTCAGACAGAAGTGGCTCATTGCCCCCTGTGGTTCTCTAAAAGCTTTTTTATTTCCCCATTTCATGACTCTCCTCTTCATCTACCTATCATTCTGGCAGCCCCCTGTTGCAGAAAATCCCTATCGTATTGTATGCAGCACTACATAGCCTAGCGAAGCTGTTTTGTCTCAGGCAAACATTTTGACTTATCAGAGGATGGTTGTCCAGTTCCAGCAGGTCCTTAGTGTCACTGACATGACTAACTACTTATAGAGTGACTTAATATCAGGCTGAAAAGCAGAGTTTCAAATCTGTTGCATCTCGGATCCTGCTGAGTATTCTCATACATCGTTCGTAGCTACGTACCTATAAAAAGTAATGCACTGTAATTCGTTTATATATTCTAAGAAATAATTTTGTTTGTAATCCACGTAATCATGAACAGGAAGTATAAAGAGCGCCAAACGCAGCCTAGGGAGGAGATCTGGGTGGATGGGTGGATAAAAAAAACACCAGACTTTCACCCAGTAGGACCGCTGTTTGTACTCCGTGTGAAACCAGAAGTCAACGTTAATTTATTTGCGTAACGTAACGTCCACACATAAGTTACGCCACTTAAAGAGTTTTTTTTAACCCAAACCAAGATATTTTCCTGAGCCTAACTAAGTAGTTTTGTTGCCTAATCCTAACCAAGTCAACCTTTTCTTAAACCTAACTAAGTAGTTTTGTTGCCTAAACCTAACTAAGTGGTTCTGTTGCCTAACCCTAACTAGGTAGTTCTGTTGCCTAACCCTAACTAAGTGGTTCTGTTGCCTAACCCTAACTAGGTAGTTCTGTTGCCTAACCCTAACTAAGTAGTTTTGTTGCCTAACACTAACTAGGTAGTTCTCTTGCCTAACCCTAACTAAGTAGTTTTGTTGCCTAAACCTAACCAAGTCGATCTTTTGCTAAAGCTAAGTAGTTAAAGTAGTTGCCAAGAACTAACCAAGTTGTTTTCTAAAGATGGGAGTTTATTTTGAAAAGACTGTATGCATGTAACAAGCAGAACTTGACAAGTGTTGCTGGATATTCGTTGGAAAATACATGAAAAATGAGGAATAACTTGGTGAGTTAAACCACTGGAGGTCAGCAAAAAGCAGGTTTTTAAGTTAAGTTTTTCTTTCACAGGAATGTTACTAGTTGCTCCTGTGCTTTTTTTTTACCATGAAAAATGTATTTTTATTTTTACTAGTTCATCCAAATTCCAATGCCCTCCACAGGAGTGAGATGGCAAGCTCATAGAGGAATCTGCCTGTGCTCATAGAACCAGCATTACAATTAATAACCTTCGTTATTTAGTTATTTATCAGCAATCAGCTGAGTCAATGCTGCAGGCTTTAATTTATTGTTATTCCTGCATTGGTTTAAATATTTGTGCTGAATATGTTTATGTGAGATTTACTTACAGTATAAATTCAGTTTATCTGAATGTTGCTTAATAGACTCATTCCGTTGTTTAGGTATTGTTTATTGATAACAACAGCAAACAAAGATGTCTGCAATACATCAACTTGCCTGACCTGAAATTGGGTCCTTGGATTTGAAGCCAATGATCATTAAATACCCGTATTTGACCTGAACTGGACGAGGGGGACCACCACACAGAGTGGTATTGTTTTGGCCATTGTATTAGTTGCTTTGTTTGTATAATGCTGCTGTTGTGTAAGTCCAGACCTAGATTCTGATCCTCTTAATATGAGCCAGAACACCCCATCATGGGACCAGTTATTTTGCGGGTCTCGCAGCAGCAAGAAGGCCGCTTTGCTTGCAAATACACAAACACACACACACACACACACACACACATGGACACGCGCTGTCCACATAAATCTAAATCCACAACACCCATGCAGGAAGGATGTGTTTGTTTGTTAGAGAGGTCAGTGAAAAGGGATGTGGGTAGAAACTAAACTAAACTAAACATGCACTGTTTATGTGTGTGGATATTTGGTGGCGCAGAAATTGTTAAAAGTAAATGATTTAGTGCCGTGCCATGAGAGAGTCAAACGTGCAGAGAGCACCCTGAGGGCACGGGGGTCAAGCCTGGAAAAGGCGGTAGATACTCTCTCCTGTCACTCACCTTTCCTGCAACCAATCACATCTTTCTACTGGACAAAAAAAACGTAAATCCCACCGAGTTAACTTTGGTCCGCTGTCTCCCAGAATTTCCTTATATCAATATTTAGCATTCCAGAGGTGGGTTAACTTGAACGAGTTTAAGGCAGCTATGCTGTATGGAGCATTAAACCGCATTAGAGAGCATTAGCAACATATAACATTGTTACATTGTTAACATAACATTGTTGAAAACAGAAGACTACGGAATAGGGCGTTATACAAAATGTGAATTAGGTTATGGGGGCGGTTGTTAGTGTGCCATAGAGTGCAAAAACCAAAGCCCAAAGGCATACAGAGAGCGATGGAGTAAGGAGAATGAAAGGAGGTTAAGGAAACAACATCTTAAAAGCGAGGCATCACAAGACCTTGCACTTATCTACAATGAACAACAACTGGAAAATGGCCAAGCTTAAATTCCTCAACATCACAACATATTCCCAATCAATCATTCAGTCTTTCTGCTGTTCTCTCTGTTCGCAGGGGAGAACGCTCTCGGCTAAATGTCATCTTGTGTAGAGGTGAAAGGCATGCTTTATCGTTCACCCAGAAGCTGTTAGACTCACAGGCAAACATGTTCCTGGTACAGGTCTCTCTCTCTCCTTCTGTAGCAGCTCAGCTATCCATTTGTACCCTCCCCAGAGATCATGAGACGGAGAAATTAGTGCAGTTGCACACATATTAGTGCATCTCTGATCCCTAACAATGCAGGGAAAGCACTAAACATTGGCATGAAGCTGTATACTTAAGCAATAGCTCACAACAGGCTGTGGTATGGTCTGATTATATCGCAGCTAAGGGGGCGTTGTTCGGAAGCTATTGCTTTTATGAAACGCTCATCTAGTAAGGCAATATGAAAGTTATAGACACATTCCTATTGAAATCGTTTTTTATTAATACATAATAAAATTCACAATAAAATAGGCCCCCCTGGGCTGGCTGCCTGCACATACCAAGGCGGTTGCTATGGACACAGTTGCTATGGAACGTAGGCGTTATAATGATTTGATTATTCGGTTATTTATTTACATTATTTGTATGTTTCCATTTATTGTGCAACCACTGAAAAACTGTCCAGCGTCAGTAGGAGGATTTTGGTAACTGCTTTAGGCTTGTCTTTTTATGTTATGTTGATGTGTGTTGCTTTGCGTGGTGAGGATGTTGCTCCACTTTCTCCGGTCCTCGAGTTTCGGTTGCCAATAGCTCTGGAGAGAGGTTTCACACTTGTGACCACTTACGGCAACAATCTCTCTCTTGTCAAGAGCCGCGTCAGATAGCTTCTGAATCGTGACGTCCATTGGCTCTCGAGTGTATCTGTACCACACACATATTGTATGTGTGTATATATTAGGGCTGTCAAAGTTAATGTGATAATTCTTTAACGCATTAACACACACGATCTTTCTGAGGTTGTAGCGGTGTCAGTTTAGCTCGAGTAAAGAGGTATCATATGACATTAGAAAACCTAAGGAATCCATTGGCATCAACCATGTCAAACTAGCTTGTCTCCAAGGAGATTAAATAACGCTCCAAACTTAGACTCAATTTTGGTGAGGAAAATCTGTCATGGCCATTATCAAAAGGGTCCCTTGACCTCTGACCTCAAGATATGTGAATGAAAATGGGTTCTATGAGTACCCACAAGTCTCCACTTTACAGACATGCACACTTTATGATAATCACATGCAGTTTGGGTCAAGTCATAGTGAAGTCAGCACACTGACACACTGACAGCTGTTGTTACCTGTTGGGCTGCAGTTTGCATTGTTATGATTTGAGCATATTTTTCATGCTAAATGCAGTACCTGTGAGGGTTTCTGGACAATATTTGTCATTGTTTTGTGTTGTAAATTGATTTCCAATAATAAATATAATCATATGTTTACAAAAAACAAGAATATTTGCCCACTCCCATGTTGATAAAAGTATTAAATACTTGACAAATCTCCCTTTAAGGTACGTATTGAAAAATGTGAGATTAATCGCGATTAGTGATGGACAATTATGTGATTAATCGCGATTAAACATTTTAATCGATTGACAACCCTATGTGTGTGTGTGTGTGTGTGTGTTGTGTGTGTGTGTGTGTGTGTGTGTGTGTGGGTGGGTGTACCGTCTTTATTCTTCTATTGTGGGTAATTGTGATTCTTTTTATGCTCGTTGAAGGCCAGTGTTGTATACTTGAGCCTATTTTCATCTCCGTTGATGGTGAATGACGTAGGTTTGAGCTCCCGTTGCCCTCATTTTCCCTGCGCCTGAAGTGTCAGCTAAAGAGCCAGATATTTACCTCAGGAGTTGGTGGAGAACAAAAACAGAGCTAAAAAAGAGTGAATATTGGACTTACATTCATCAGGTATCTGCAGGATGTGTAGAAACTGATTGCTGCTCCATCTCATGGTGATAATATGTCAGTGTTGTGTTCCTGCTTACTTACACTTCCCCCAAGTGGCCAAAAAAAACAGTTATTGCAGGTTTAAATCAATTTATTTAATAGAGAAATATGCTTTTTTTTTGATCGGGGTCATATTCTCGTAATTGTAGCCATTCTGACTGCTATATACTACATGTATATGCTATAAATATTGGGGCAAACAGTGCCAGCCTCCTAAAGTTTTCCTAACGAACTTAAGTTTTATATACATGTTTTAAAACACTTCATGTCTCCTTTTTTTTGTCTGTATTCTTAATTCCTCACTCCATCCTTCTTTCCTTTCTTTAGGATTAAAATATTACATACACACACTGAATATCTGGCCAAATCAGGGCAAAAAACCAAATTCCTTTTAATCCTTCCATTTCTCCTATCCTTCTTTAGTCTTTGGAGCAGCATGTTCTACTGCGACCTCGACCTTTCCCCACAGATGCACTTAAAATCCAAAGCTTCTCTCTCTTCTCTCATGAGTCACGTCCCTGCAATACAATAAATATAGATTTCATTTGTTATTACGTAAATGCAGAAGACTTCTTCAAGCTGTATCTTCTCTGCTGATGCACAGGAGGACAAAAAAAAACAAAACGTAAATTGATTACAAACCATGTGGGTTCCTGTGGGACAAACATTGTTTTGATTGCAAGATAGTGTTATTCATATTTGTCTTTCAAGGATCAGTGGGTATCATTTAGAGGGATCTATTGGCAAAAATGCATGGACCCTTTTTATACCCAAATGAGCTTTATTCTATTTTAGTGTTCTCAGTTGTGGAACAAAAAATACTGAGATCATCCCCGTGCATAAATGCCAACCCTCCCGATTTTCCCGGCAACGCCCAAAGTCGGTCTTTGCTCGATGCAGCGAAAAGCCGCCGTGGCACGGCGCAACCTGTTGAAAATAAGGGGTTTCAGAGCGCAGCGGTGCCATTGTCGTGTTGTCTCTGAAAGGGCCTTCAGTGAGAGAAATGTAGAGAACTAAGAATAAAAAATATACTCAAGCAGGGGCAAAAAACGAATGAATGAAAACTGATGAGTATTAGGTTATGCCAGAGATTCATACAAATTCATGTCAGAGGGGCGAATTATTCAGTTTTCTTTCCTGAGAATTAAAAGTAGGCCTTTTTAACATAAAAGTGCTATTGTTGTTTTCTTAGTTGCTACTTGTTAATTTGCCATTTTCATTCTTTAAAAGCCACCAGAATGCAGGAAACAAAGAGGAAACCCAAATGCCCCCGCTTTGGTTTTGAAATCCTCCCTATTTTTGAGGTAAGTATGTCCCACTGGGTGCTCTCAATGTGATCTAGAACATCTTTCCATTTCTATGGAGCATATTTATACCCTATGACATCCCAAACTACAGTTTTAGCACACTCGTTTTTGGATTTGGGAGGGAGTTGTCCATGCTTTCTTATATTGACTGTTTTAGGCCCTGGGACAGCGGTCTGCAACCTGCGGCTCCGGAGCCACATGTGGCTCTTTAGCCCCTCTCCAGTGGCTCCCTGTGGATTTTAGAAAATGGAAATGAATAACTGTTTTGTTTACAGTTTCATCTTTATTTATCATTGTTGTAGTTCTATGGTACGACAGAGTATTAGGGCCACATTGAGGAAAAAAAATAAATCTGAGATTTCGAGAATAAAGTCATAATATTGCGAGAATAAAGTCATAAGTTTATGAGAAAAAAAGTCGTAATATTACTACTGTTTTTATTTTATAATCTTTTAAAGGGACTATTTGTAACTTTCAGAAATGCTTGTTAACAGCGACACCTGTGGCCGTGAAATCAACGAAAGTCAGCGTCGGGCTCGCGCTTGCTCGCTCTAAATAGACATGAACGAGCATCGCTCAACACAGTGAGGCGACACACGTCAGCTAAAAGCACAATATCACTCTATATTTCACCTGCTTGGCAGTAATGTTAGCTGACCAGACCATGACCAGACCATGAATCACTGCTGGCTTTTCCTGCTCAGCCTCCGGTGTCTCTCTCTCCAGAGGGAGACTGCGGAGGCTGAGCAGGAAAAGCAGGTGAGTGCCGGGGCTGAGCAGGAAGAGAAATGTTACCGTCTCCGACCGGGTGCCGCTGATAACGTTTCTCTCTGCGGAGCCCGTCACTTCACAAGACACAGAAAACCTCTGTTGGTCTGGAGGAGCTGCAGCATTTATTTCTGCACAAACGTCCACTGTACATTCACTAGATATTCTCAGAGCTAAACTAACTCTCCTGCAGTGTGTAGTGTGCTGTCTGAGTGAAAGCAAGCAGGCAGAGGAGGAGAGGCTCCGGCCACACGCAAGCGTGCATATGCGAGCGCACATATGTCCCGACCCGGTACATTTATACGCTTAAAAAGATACAAACAGTCCCTCTAACTGTTTTAATTATGTCTTAATGTTCTTTTGCACTTTGTCGCAATGTTCTTGATTGTTTATGTAAAGCACTTTGAAATGCCCTGTTGCTGAAATGTGCTCTACAAATAAAGCTGCCTTGCCTTGCCTTGCCTTACCTTCATCACAATGCTCAAATGTTGTGCGGCTCCAGACAGATTTTTTTCTTTTTTTTTTTTGCTCTTTTGATAGTAAAGGTTGCTGACCCCTACCCTAGGAATAACATGCATGAGTTTTGGAAATGGGCATAGTTCCCCTTTAACTTGTCTGTTAGCAGAGGAGAGGAGAGAGGAAGACCAAAACTGGGAGAGGAACACTTGCAAAAGGAAGTATTGATACAACAGGGAAAAAAAAACTGCTCCATTGTATCCTTTAAGTCAAATAAACAAACATTGACAAAAAATGGCCGTTTCTATCAATACATGCACGCAAAGGCATCCCCGGAGCTGGGATTGGACGAGAGACAGAGAGAGAGCACTTCTTTCATTCCCACCCCTCCACACAGCAGCTGTACTACCAGCAGCCCTGTCAGAGCAGAGCAGAGCAGGGCGGAGATGATGACTGGCCACTCGGACTCATAGAACACCTCATAAGGACTCTCTCCGGTTCCACTTCTATCACAACACAACCTGCTTATCATTAACCACCGCGGACCGTGGATGGATTCTAGGCTCCTGATTGGACCAGATGTCCCCACACCGGACCCGACCGCCCGGGCTCCCTGGAACATCTGGAACATCAGCTCCATCGGTCCGCACCGGCTCATGGAGCTGTCTCCTGTTGTTGCTACAGTTGTGAGTGTCCACCTCCACACTTTTTCTTTTATGTGTTTGGTTTTTGTTTTTATTTTCTAATCTGTAATGTTTTTATAACTGTTTTAATTATGTCTTAATGTTCTTTTGCACTTTGTCGCAATGTTCTTGAATGTTTATGTAAAGCACTTTGAATTAGCCCTGTTGCTGAAATGTGCTCTACTACTAAAGCTGCCTTTCCTTGCCTTCTCTGCGCCGCAGCGATGCGTAAAAGCGGCAACATCCGCAGCTGGCCACATCTGGCAAAAGAAACACAGTCAGGTTTATGTGTTTTTCTAGTTTTCATTCCTCCACCAAGATCATTTTGAGCAGTACTGTAGGGAGGTGTGAGTGAGAGAGATGTGAACTCTTCTGTGAATGAATGAATGAATGAATGAATCATCTCTCCTCTCTTGCGTGTCCGTAGAGAGGTGGTTCATTCACCACTGGAGCTGAATGAAGGCGAGAGTAAAAAAAAAAAAAGCGCAGCTCCTGTCATCGCTGGTGTTTCCACAGCTTGTACTGTGGTTGTAAAAAAAGCTGTCATGGGTGTGCTGCAGTTATGGAGTTATGATTGTCACCTCTGTGGTGAAAGTGTGCATTACCTTTTCTTGTGCCAACATCTGTGCGCACCTCGAAAATGTTATTCATGAGTTTTAGATGGATAGATAGATAGATAGATAGATAGATAGATAGATAGATAGATAGATAGATAGATAGATAGATAGATAGATACTATAGATAGATAGATAGATAGATAGATAGATAGATAGACACTATAGCTAGATAGATAGATAGATAGATAGATAGATAGATAGATAGATAGATAGATAGATAGATAGATAGACAGATAGATAGATACTATAGATAGTAACATTATTGATCCCAAGGGAAATTCAAGTTTTCAGCATCACAGTTCCATCGTACAAAAACATGTTAATAAAAAGGCAGTAAAAAAGTTAGTTGTGCAAAGTACAAAAAAATATACCAGATATAAAAATACAAGGAGATGAAGAAAACTGTTAAAACTGAATATAGTGCAGGGTAACAGCTGTGATACAGAACTATTACAAAAGTGCAGAAAAGACTGTTAAAAATGAGTATAGTGCAGGGTAACTCCAGTAGTTTAGTCTATGAAAGTGCACTGTGTGCATTATTATCTGTCCTGCAGACTGTCCTCCTTTGCCCCCCCCCCGTCCCCACCCCACCCCCGTCCCCACCCCCCCGTCCCCACCCCTCCCTAGAGAGGTGTTGTACAGTTTGATGGCTCGGGGGACAAAGGATTTCCTGAGTCTGTCTGTGGAGCACTAGGGGAGCAGCAGCCTGCCGCTAAACCAGCTCCTCTGTTTTTTTGTGACAGTATTCCTCATAATTCTCTTAATTTGTGGTGAGTTTAGGGGCCTCATCTTCTGTCACGATTCCTGTAAGATTTCAGAGGACTTTTGCACAAATTGGACTTTTGTGACCTGTTGCACCACAATTTGTGCCCTAATAATCCCATATAAGCCTTATAATAAAGCTATGTGTGTCCTAATATTAATTTACCAAATGCAGGCTGCAGGTTAAATTCAGTTCAGGAAATTCCATTTGCAGCAAGGCAGCATAAAAACATTAAAAAAAAAAACTGGTTTGGATGCAGATTTGTTGGTTAAGTTACAATACATACTTTCATTAATTTAAAGGTGTGTAACATGCCAGCTATGACATCACTCCCATCCCCTCTGCAGTGTTGTTGACACATTTTTGCACCTGGAAAGTCTAAGACGTGCGTTGAGAATGTTTTCATTACCAAGTCTCATGGATGAACGAGACTCTCTCTGTCTCCCTCTGTGTCGGAGAGTGGGATTAGTTTACGCATAGCCTTCAGGGAAATCCTTTCATACAGATGTGTAAACCAATACAGCAGCGTATATCCACCTCTGCATTGTACGTAAAAACATAGAGAGAGTATGAAAAGAAAGTACAGTGCATTAACTTTGCCCCGGGATGTCCAGACTCTGATTTGAGAGAGAAACAGCTGTTTGAAAGACATACTGAGAAGCACATGGGTACACCGCTGTGGTGGATGTAGTTCAACAAGTGTGAATGGTTCAGTTTGGACTTTGAAGTTCAGACCTGCGGGCTTCGGTCTCAGTAGCTTTTGTGGTCTGGCCTTCGTGGTGGGAGTGCTGGGAAAGCTGATACTGAAGCAGTGCCTCAAGGGCAGCTTCTACTGAGGCATGATGGGATCTTCTACTCCGCAATAAGTGTGGTTTTCATTTAAAAACTCTTTAAAAGCATTCTGTGTTTCTCTCCAGAGCCCTCTTTTCCTTTTACAAACGTTTGTTGCTCTTTCTCTCTTGATCATATATCAAATCTACAATCTGTGGATAATTTAAAAAATATGGGTGTAATTTATGAATGTGTGTAGGTGTGTGTCTGTGTGCATTTATGTGGATTTGAGAGAGAGCGATACAGTATATGTGTGTGTGTGTGGCCCTTTGTGATCATGTCCCCTGACTGCTCTGCAGTTGATTGTGTTAACTGGTAAACAAATTAATTTGCCTCTTGAGTCGCAGATAATCACTTATCTGCCAAGTTCTTGGCTGATTAATGACTGATGTGTCAGTCTGTGGAAGTAGATGTGTGGCTGATTCAGAGGGCAGATAATCAGTTGTGAAGTTAGTGCAGCATTCATCAAGTCCCTGGGCTATTCAAAGAAAGGTAGTTACAGTCTTCTTTTTTTTTACATAATCAGTCAGTGTGATAAAACATGATAAAAGTTAAATCAATCAAATACTGAAACAGACATATTTACAAGAGGTTTTGATTGTGCAAACAAATAAACTAAAACTAAATGAAAGCTCCATTTTGTGAGTAAACTGGTGTTCATCTATTTTTCTCCAACTTCAACCAGTCCTGCTATTAAGTTGTCAGCTGCGAACCAAAGATTAGCCCATATCCTAATACGTAGTTTGTTTAAATGTATCCTCTTCCATCATCTTTTTCATTCAAATTAAACAAAAGCATAAATTCAACAACAAAACAATCAACATAGTAACATCAACAAGGACATACACAAAGGCTCTCCCTCCAACCCATCCCAACATAACATGAAAATAATGAGCATAAAAATAATGATGAACATAATAATAAAATAATCTTGTACTTTTTATCAGTGTATATTTTATATTTTATTTCCAATATTAAAGTGGGGATAGGCTGTATGTTTTTGGCATCATTGGGCAAAAAAATTCCATAATAACCTTTCAGCATATTGTAATTCAAACATGGCTCAGCTTTTCTTAGAAACAATGACGGAAAATGAATGTTGACTTTTTTTCCGCAGTGATATATTATAGCCTAAAAACAAACTGAAGTTAATTTAC
The DNA here is from genome assembly GCA_916701665.1 of Sebastiscus tertius. NCBI lineage: Eukaryota > Metazoa > Chordata > Actinopteri > Perciformes > Sebastidae > Sebastiscus > Sebastiscus tertius. Next base: position 25,785 of record CAKAOH010020320.1, on the reverse strand, counting down.
ATTCATTTCATTTCTATTCGTTTTTTTCACCAGGCAATATTGCTTCAATTTAGTTTGAGTTTTTCTCAAAGGATATCGTGTTTATTTAGTTTCATTTTACTAACAATACACTGCTTATTTTCCTTTTTGTTTCAGTTTTAGTTTACTATAACAACCCCCGCTGTAAATGAGCCATTGCACTGATAATGAGCATTACTAGACGCACTTTTTATTCAGAGGGAAGCCCCTCAGCCACGTTTATTAAATTAGTCTTGGCTGTAACAGAGTGCTGTGTGCACAAATGTTGCATAAGTCAATTACAGTATGTTTTTGTGAGCGTTGTGCACACACATCTGTGCACAGCTGTTTATGCTTGCATGTACGTGTGTGTGTACTTTTTGCATTTTGATTGGATGTTTAATTCTCTGCCTCTTCTTCACTCTCTCTTAATCTTCTTCTTCTTTCTCTCTCAGTTTATTTGCCTGTTCTAAATCGCTGTGCATTAGACGGACCATTTACATTTATATTACTCGCTCTCCGCTGATGAAGGACAAGCCAGAAATGCTGGCACCTTGGCTTCAGTGCGTTCTCGCAGATGAAGAGTAAAGAGAGATATTACCGCCCACTATTTACCATCTTTAAATCCCACACAAACATACTGGAGAGGGAGACTTCCAATGCTGCTCACTGAGCCTCTCCTTCCTCCTCGCCGTGTAATGGGCATTAATCTGGCCCTAGAGAGGAAATGAGAGAAAGCAAGAGGAAGGAAAGGAGTGATTGAAGGAGGTTTAAGGGGAAGGGAATTAATAGGGGGTTGAGAATCAGCAGCGACAGCAGAGATGAGAAAGAGATCCAGCAGGGAGAGTGGCAGGGATGTGAAAAGAAAGAAAGGAAGAAATGAAGCAGCGATATCCTTGAGTGTGATCCGCCACATCACAGATGTCGGTGTCAGACCGGATCTAAGTGTGTTTACATTCTGCACACACACTCACGCCACATCTGCATATCACCTTCACTCCCTGCACTTGTCCCCTCTTTCAACAACACATCCCCACGACCTTTTCACTCGTTCGCTTACATAACAACTCCATCACTTTGCACTATCGAATGTCTTCCTCTTTAGTAACAGGAGCTTGTGACTCTGCAGAAAAGTAGGACTTCTGAAACAGATGCTGGACAAAACAGATATGTGACTGACACACGCTGAAATGCGGCGGCCGGGATTAATCACAGGAGATGTGTTTGTTCCAGTTGAACTGAGGAAGATTTAGTGGAAGTAGTCCTGGTGAGTGTGTGTGTGTGTGTGTGTGTGCATCTGCTTGAAAGAAACACAGCAAGAAACAAAAGGAGAGTGGTAATCCAGGTGTGTCACCATGTCTGAAATGAATCCTTAAGTGGAGCTGTGTGTTCTGAGGTGCAGCAGCTTCTCAGGAGCGAAAATGAGTGAAAATCTCATTGATTCAAGGTCAGCTTTCAGGGGGTTACAATAAACAATGGAAGATTTTTTCAGCTTTATTATTGATTTTAACTGCACTTAAGTCATTTTACTTCTACTCCACTACATTGCGGAGGGAAATGTTGTACTTTTTACTCTGCTACAGTTATTTGATGCTAATACTTTTGTACAATTAATACATTTTGAATGCTTGTAACAGAGTACTCCTACGCTGTGGTATTGGTACTTTTACTTAAATCTGCAGTGAAATGGAGCAAATATGATTAAAAAGTATAGAGTATTTTTTATGAATCCGTCACTATATCCTGACAGTAGTGCCTGAGACAGGTAATCTGAAAAAAATCATGTCCCTCTGTGTCCTCCGATGTCCTCCGTAGGCAAAAATATCATACTAACCTTTCAGAATATTTGAATTAAATTGCTCTGAGAGAAAACTAGACTTCTGCACCTCTTCATGGCTCTGTTTTCAGGCTTTAAAAAATTTAGCCTGTAACGCAGACTTTGACCAATCTCAGGTTATTTCAGACAGAGAGCGTTCCTATTGGCTGTGCTCCGGCTGGTGGGCGGTGCTTGGTATTTCCTCAACTGATCTCAACACTTTGTCATTTTACAGCTAAACAGTACACTACAAGATGTTTCTGAAAACATTTGAGGCGAGAAATAGGCATCACAGTAACAGAATATTGATTCATATTTGATCAGCGCTGCCTAGTCTGACCGTTTGACCGGAGTTCACGAGTGATTGACAGCTGCTCAGAGACGGCGAGGCTCCAGCTGGGCTCCGATTGGTTGTTTTCCTCCGGTCTGTGAAATCTTGCAGATGCCATTAGGAGCACCAAAGGACGGCATGTCGAAGTGTCCTTGAGCAAGATACTGAACCCACTGCTCCTAAAATGCTTAGGATGCATTAAATGCAGAGGTCAAATTTCATGTATGTATGTATCTATGCGATGATTGAATAAATAAAATGGTTTAACTCTGCTCATGCGTAGCCATTTTACCCGTTTTATTGTGTAAATGTGACTTTCTCCAACCCCGTCTTTTACGGATACTGTTAGCTAATGTAAGCTGTGCCAGAGGCCTTGTAGAGTCTCTTTGTTGCTGACAGAGTTCGATAGAAGTAAATCTCTTCATGACCTTCAAAAACAAAAACGTTACCGGAGCATAAAGCATGGATAGACACTCTCATCTTCTCTCAGCTCTTGAAATAGGATGAACTCTGCAGAGTGGGTACTTATGTACTGCTTGAAGTCACCTAACGCTGCGTTAAAACACTCCAAACCAATTATTATTACCTTCATTATTTTACTAAAAAACCTATTAAATTATTATTTGATTGTAATGTATTTGTGTGTGTGTGTATAGAGTTGGGCTGCAGACGAAATGGATTTTTCTCTCACTGTAGGGATTTATCTAACATTTGCTGAAACAGACACAGTTTTATTGCTTTAAATGTCACTTACGTCCGTTATTATGACAGAAGACGCAAAGGCTTGAACACAAAATTGATCTTGTTTTAATGTTAAAAGATTCCCTTGTCTTTTCCATGGAGGATCATTTTATCGAGTATTATAATTAAAAGGGGAAATGAAAAATAAACTATTATCATAATTTAGAACTCAAGATAATCAGCCCATAATTAAATGGTAAAAAGAAAAAGGAGAGTGAAATGTCAATTTGAAAATGAAATAGAAAACAGAACTTAAATGTAAATGCTCAAATCAAACTCTTCAATACAAAAGATTAAGATGCCGTATCAGATTTTTTTGGCCACTTGGGGGGAAGCGGAAACAAGTTAACACAACATTGACATATTATCACCTTTTAAACTCATATGTCAAACTTGTTAGCAAACAGATCACAGTTTCTTGTTATAAAAACACCAATTTATCATGTCATAACATCAAAAGTTAGTTTTCATGAGATATGTTCTCGAAATAACAAAGACGTTTTGTGATATTACAAAATAAAGTGATATGTTGTTTTTACAGGAAATGTTTATTAAACAAAATATGACAAGAAAATCTGACATAATAACATGAAAAATATCTTGTAAAAACTAGAAATGTTTCTCGTAATGACAAGAAACTGAGCAAATATTTTTTTTGTCATGGTTGCAGCAATACACTTACCTTTCACGGCAACTGGATTGTCGCGATGTCACAAGGTCATGCGAGAATCACAGGATCGCATATCACACAAAAATCCATCTTGTCAGGCTCCAAGTAATGTGTTTGTGTCCAGCAAGTCAGACTACAGACCAATCAGCGTCTTGTGAGGAGCTACTGCAGCTACGGGCCTGGCTTAGGTGTGTGAGAAGCGACACAGAGAGGCTACTGTTTGTTCTAAACAACAATGGCGGCTCCTGAAGAGGTTAGCGTAGCTGCTGCAATAGCATCAGTTATATCAGAACCGGAGAGTATTTCTTCATTGAAAGAAGAGCGAAGAACAGCACTGAAGGCTTTTCTTGATGGGAAAAGATGTTTCCGCTCTTCTCCTGACTGGCTTCGGCAAGAGTTTGATTGACAGATGGTTCATCCAATCACCTGCCAAGTATTTTTTTGAAAGTGCCTGCTCTTTTCCAGACAGTTTCCAACGACGGTTTCTCAGATGGTTCTGTGTAACAAAACATCTGGCGGGTGAGGTTAGCAATGCGCTGCCGTGCAATGTAATTGAATGCATTTTCCATTCAGCTTTTCAGGCTGTATGTAAATGAGGAGGCGTGGCTGTAACAGTGTTTCAGTTTCTTTTTTTAATTTAATTTAATTTAATTTAATGTAGTTTAATTTAATGTAATGTAATTTAATTTAATTTAATTTAATTTAATTATGGGCTGACTATCACATTTTCTTCACAGTGAAATCAGCATTGTTTTTCTAACGACATTGCTGTCCTATCATCACTTGATATCATGATTCCAACACCACGAATTAACCCTTTCCTTCCTGTTTTCCTGTTGCCAGGGATCCGTGGTTCCAAACCACCCATTTCCAACGGTAGACGTCCCAGACCACGCTCACTACACCATCGGTGTCGTCATCCTGATCGTGGGCATCACAGGCATGCTGGGAAACTTCCTGGTCATGTATGCTTTCTGCAGGTACTCTTTTTTATACTGAGCTTCCTTCAATAAACATGTTCAGCACCACTTTTTTTGTTTGTATCTGTGATAATAACACGTGATTATTCATAGCCCAATATTAATGACAATATTTCAGCAGCTGCGTGTGTGTGTTTGTGTGTGTAGATGCCGGAGCTTGCGGACACCATCCAACATTTTCATCATTAACCTGGCAGTCACAGACTTCCTCATGTGTCTTACCCAGACACCCATCTTCTTCATCACCAGCATGCACAAGCGATGGATCTTTGGGAAGAAAGGTAACATATGCATTTCAACTTTATTATGTTTTATTCTACATTTGTATTTAAAAAAACAAAAAGAAGCTGCACAGAGTATCTAATGCAAAAACAACCCGGACTAATGATGTTATATACTCTCTCTCTCTACACATACACCCACATCATTAACATTTATGGATCCTACACTCTAAATTCCTCAGGGATCTGTATTGTTCCTTACCCTTTTGAGTTTGACCTGCAATTCAATTAATGTTCTGCACACACATACCTGACATCCTCTATCACCTTTTTGTGCAGCATTGAGCATCGAAATTTCATCGATCACAAAGAGCAAGCAAGAATGCCTGTTGGTAGTGTGTACGGTGTACCATAGTGTGCATTATACATCAGCATGTAACCTAGTGGGAACAGAAATAAAGAAGTGGCAAAAGAGGCTGTGCACTCCACTGATCAAACACTGATAGTCGGAGCGCCGTGTTTTCCTTCAGGAGCTGTCCTGACCTTGATGAAGACAGCCCATCGCTGTTAGATCTGGAGCTCTCAAAGGTGGTTACCGCAAGGCGACTCTCTTTTCTTTTTTTCTTTTTTTTTTTAACCCCTGCCAACCCCCAACCGCTTGGAAAACATTTCTCTTTCTGCCTATCCTTTTTAAAAAACATACAGAGAGAGATGTAGATCATAAGAGAGGTCAAGGATGAGAAATCACAAAGCAAAAGCCAACAGTGCCTTGCCTTATATTTGTGTTTATCCAGCCTTCTTTTACAATAATTCCTCTCCATGCACTCTTTAATGATGATGAAGCTTTCCCGTAGCACTGTGGCTCTATAGGGATGGCAACGTTGGTGGGTAAATTGGATAATCTGTCAGTTCGACCGACACAACCTCGACAATTATGGGAAAGAAATGTCTTACACGAATGATTTTTATGATCCTCTGATTTGGTTTTATTTCTGAAGTGCCACTAACTGGATTTTGCTGTTTAATTGACATTTTTTCCAATATTTATAGTCCCAATAAAATTGCAGTTAGAGCATCCTTAGCTTCTCTTATGTGACATGTTTCAGAGTGAAGTAGAATATGCGACAAGGGTATAATTTTGAGTGGGATTTGATCGAATCGTTCAGGTTTCATCACTCAAAAGTGATTTAATGGGCAAGAAAAGCGCAATAATTAGGTGCAGGCAGTGGTGTAATACCACCCATTTTACAGTTGTAGAGAGATCCAATGACTGAATTTCAATCTGTTTTAAGAAGCTAACAAACTAGCCGTCAAAATATTACTACTTTGTATTTTGTTTCATGGCGTGTAATGAGCCGTTACTATAGACTTTTTGTTGTTGCCATTTAAAATCAAAAAACATTAATAAATTCCCAATAGGGCTGTTAATCGATTAAGATATTTAATCGCACATTAATCGCACATTTTTATCTGTTCAAAATGTACCTTAAAGGGAGATTTGTCAAGTATTTAATACTTTTATCAACATGGGAGTGGGGAAATATGCTGCTTTATGCAAATATATGTATATATTTATTACTGGGAATCAATTAACAACATAGAATAATGCAAATATTGTCCAGAAACCCTCACAGGTACTGCATTTAGCATAAAAACATGGCAAACTGCAGCCCAACAGGCAGCAACAGCTGTCAGTGTGTCAGTGTGCTGACTTGACTATGACTTGACCCTAAACTGCATGTGATTATCATAAAGTGGGCATGTCTGTAAAGGGGAGACTCGTGGGTACCCATAGAACATATTTACATTCACATATCTTGAGGTCAGAGGTCAAGGGACCCCTTTGAAAATGGCCATGACAGTTTTTCCTCGCCAAAATTTAGCGCAAGTTTGGAGCGTTATTTAGCCTCCTTTGTGACAAGCGGGTATGACATGGTTGACAAGTTTGACAGCCCTAGTTTCCCAACATTTCCAAATTACAACCTAATTTTTGGAAAATCTGCAAAAAGTTTCGAATTAGTGCACGTTTCCATCCACTACATACTACTGCAGAAGAGGAGGGCACAAAGATGACATAGTTAAGACTCCCCCTTTCTAAACTGTCCACTGTTCTATGAATAAAGGCTGTTAATGCACGGTTAAATGCACGTATTGATTAGTGCTTCCTAAAATAAATGGCTCCTAACAACTCATTGCAGGACCTTATTAAATTACCTTTTAATTTCTGAGATGTTTTACATTGTTATATTGACTTGACCCCGATGCCGTGAACTTTGCTGCTCGACAAAACGCCCCAAGACTCTAAAATATTGCTCCTCTCTGGAGAACGTCTGCTGTTCCTTTGGAGCCGATCTGGACTTCATTAGCTTCAGTAACTTAACAAGGGGCTGTCAAACACACGCGGTCAGGACGACGGCCGTACAGGCGCTGCGATACATATTCAACTGCCTGAGCGGTATTTGTTTGAGTTTCTTCACACAGGCGACACACTTCAGATTCTGTCTCATGCTTGGATGTGATGACTCGGCGCCGTGATTATACGATGCGGGACAGGTCGGCGGTAATCACACACTCTGGGCCTGAAGGGACGGCAGCTGATAAAGTGATGATTGAGTGTTTGTATTTTGTCAGCGTGTGTTTGCATAGGCTTGCACATACAGCTGCAAGTGTGAATGAATGTGTGTATCAGATTTCTTCATACATTATGGATACATTTAGCATAATGATAGACTCTATAGCAGCACATTACATGATGGAGACATGTTAGGAGTCTTGTCAACACTGTGCTGCATGTGCAGTAACTACTTGCAATTACAATCTACTTAAAAAGAATAACAAAGCATGTGTGTAACATATATTATTAGATTGTTAGATAATATATTAGCAAAGATTACAAAAAAATCTGATATGGCAGTGAGATGGAAAAACAGCATAGAAATTACCCATATGTGTCCAAAAGTTTAGAGTTTAGAAACCCAATCAGCTATAGTATTTCCAGCTGTTGTTCAAGAGCTGCAGGATCTACTGCCAGAAAATGGACCCATCCTGATAGCTACCATCAGCAGCGAATAGGGCTGCACAATTAATCGAATATTAATCGTGATCACGATTTTGGCTTCACACAATTAAATGAAAATGATCGACGTCGATGTTTGAAATGCGTGGTTTGTTTTGGCTTCACTTTTGGGGAGTTGTCATGCCCCAAGACGGTATATAAGAAGTGTATGTAGTCACATCGACGTTGCCCATTAGTTTGTGGACTGCCGTTTTGAAGCCACGAGTTCAGCATTTTGGTCGTCACCGTGTTGGGATTTGGCAGTTGCTGTCTTGGTTTTTAGCCGTCGGCGTCTTGGTTTTTGGCCGTCTCCTTCTTAGTTTTTGGCGGTCGCCATGTTGGTTTTTTCGCTGTTGACATCTTGGTTTTTGGCTGTCGGCATCTTGGATTTTGGCTGTTGCCGTCTTGGCTTTTGGCTGTCACCATCTTGGTTTTTGGCTGTCTCGTCTTGGCTTTTGGCCGTCGCTGTCTTGACTTTTGGTCGTCAGCATCTTGGTTTTTGGCTGTCTCGTCTTGGTTTTTGGCTGTCTCGTCTTGGTTTTTGGCTGTCTCGTCTTGGCTTTTGGCCGTCGCCATCTTGGTTTTTGGCTGTCTCGTCTTGGCTTTTGGCCGTCGCCGTCTTGGTTTTTGGCTGTCTCGTCTTGGTTTTTGGCTGTCACCATCTTGGTTTTTGGCTGTCACCATCTTGGTTTTTGGCTGTCTCGTCTTGGTTTTTGGCTGTCACCATCTTGGTTTTTGGCTGTCACCGTCTTGGATTTTGGGCGTCGCCATATTGTTTTTTGGCCGTCTTGGTTTTAGGTTGTCGCCATATTTATCAAAATAATCGTGATTATCATGTTGGTTTTTAGTCCTCGCCATCTTGGTTTTTGGTCGTCGCCATCTTGATATTTGGTAATCAGAAGTGACACGAGCGGGTGGAGCTAAGTGCAACCGAACACTGAATAAAACATTGTTAGGCGACCAAAATGTTATAATTAACATTGATGAACTGAAAACACGCTGTGAAAGGGTTAAAGTTCTAAGACGAAAACACGAACAACTCTCAAAAGCTTTGGTACAATTTTATTTTGCTTCTGGGAGATGCACTGTGAATAAGGACCAGTCTTATTTTGATGCAAAGATTTGTACATTAGCAGAAATAGCCCCACATGGAAGAGAAAGCAGTGCTCTGTTTATTTAAATATGAGAGTGCAATAAAATATTTTGTCCCTGAAATTAATGAATAATCTTGATAAATAACTGTGATCTCAATATTTATCAAAATAATCGTGATTATCATTTTGGCCATAATCGTGCAGCCCGAGAGGCAAACGTATTTGTCCTTTCTCTCTACTACTTCTTCCACCTCTCCTCCTCCAGGTTGTGAGCTGTATGCCTTCTGCGGAGCACTGTTTGGTATCTGCAGTATGATGACACTGATGGTGATTGCGGTGGACCGGTACGTGGTGATCACCAGGCCTCTGGCCTCCCTCGGCGTGATGTCTCGCAGGAAAGCCCTGAGCATCCTGGCTGCTGCCTGGCTCTACTCCGTAGGATGGAGCCTGCCCCCCTTCTTTGGCTGGAGTGAGTACAACTGCACTCAGAGGCCTCGAAGCTGAGTCGTTGTTGATCAGTGTGATTCCTCTGAGGGATTTAGTTATTTTAGCTCTGTCTTAGTACTTCTCTCTCACGATTTTTATATATGTCAGCATGCCAAATTCCTGCTGAATGTTGTAATACTACATAAAATAGATCTGACTTTGCCTTCTGTCAGCGTGCCAAATGCATTTTAACGAACAGTGTGTAACATTTCGAGGGATTTATTAGCAAATATTAAATATAATATTCAGCACTATGTTTTCAATAGTGTATAATCACCTTAAAATAACAATCATTGTGTTTTTGTTAGCTTAGAATGAGCCCTTCATATCTATATAGGGAGCGGGTCCTCTTCACAGAGTCGGACAGAGGTCAAGGGACCCCTTTGAAAAATCACAAGCTAGTATGACATGATTGGAACCAATGGATTCCTTAGGTTTTTCTAGTTTCATATGATGATCTTCCCTCTAGCTTTAAAACTGAGCCCGCTACAACCTCCGAAAGATCGAATAGCGGCCCGACAGCCGCTTTTAATTCAAAATCGCAAGTTGCGTTAATGTGTTAAAGAAACTAGTGGCGTTAAAACGAATTTCGTTTACACGTTATTGTCGCGTTAACTTTGACAGCCCTATGTATAATATAACATATTGTATAACAAGAGAAGGATAACTGAAATATGTATATCTACGGTCAGGCCACCAAACTGTATGTGGGTACAATTATTTTAAGAATCTGTGGATTATTATGATTTTCTTGTGACTAGTATTAGGCGTTTAAAACTTTGAGCAACTATGATAAAAAGTTCTTTTTATAAAACTGTCCCTTTATCCTGACAGTAGTGCATGAGACAGATAATCTGCGAAAAAAAATCATTGGACCACAAGTTGAGAAGGTTGAAGTAAATTCATTCAAACAGAAACTACATGTCTTTTTGACCTTGTAGAAGATCTGTCACCCTGCATCGACTCTGTTGCAGTGGCTGTTTTCCACAAAAAATTCTCTTGGGATTTTGGAGCCCCAGCCGCCACAACAACTTAACACAACATGTAATAAATGTGACTTATGGCTTCCTTCCGTGTCTGGAGAAAAAGGAAGGAAAAGTCTGCTGCTATATGATATTAAGAACTTGTTATGTGTGCATGTGTATGGTTAGTTGTACTCTAACGCGAAAGTGGAGATACAGTCGTGTCTATTTATGTGTGCATGTATTTATTTTTGTGGACTTTGTGTTAAATGAAGGATGCATCCCCCTATAGAAGAAGCCTGTGGTGTGAATACCAAACACTAGTTTCCACTGGAATTTTCACATGGGACACTCAGGTCCCAAGGTCATATATTACAGCCTGAGCTTGACACATGGCATTACATACAAGAGAATATACATTTGTGTGTATATATATATATATATATATATATATATATATATATGGAGCCAATCCCAGCTGACATTGGGCGAAGGCGTGGTACACCCTGGACAGGTCGCCAGACTATCACAGGGCTGACACATAGAGACAGACAACCATTCACGCTCACATTCACACCTACTTATATATATATATATATGACCTCTGTGTTTGGCAACATATGGGGAATTTTTACTTGACAGATTACAGATTTGGCAGATTCACAGGATTAAGATCACAGACAACCTCCGCAATTATTACAAATTACTAGAGGTCCCCAGGTAATACTAGTCCCGTGCGAATAGGGATTAACTCTTGGAAAGAAACCGAATAAGGAAATGTCCCAAAATGTTGAAATATCCCCTTAAATAGTTTGGCTTCTTTGTCAAATTTTGGTGGAACCTCAGCTGAGCGGTATCGGGATCCAAATCAGATTAAGTAGAAAGGAGATGAGAACGACGCAGGATTAGAACGATAGAAATAGCAATCCACCGACATGATAAAGCTTGACAACTGAACTGTCAAAATAGGTGCAATGAGAAGTAGTTCAAAGTCTTTGAGATAGGGAAGGGAAGGGAAGAGGCAGGAAGTAATGCAATACAGAAACTGACAGAAAAATAGGAATTAGCAGTTAATAAAATGTGTGTGTGTGCTCTCCCACAGGTGCTTATGTCCCAGAGGGTCTGATGACGTCTTGTTCCTGGGACTACATGACATTTACCCCGTCCGTCCGCTCCTACACCATGCTGCTCTTCACCTTCGTCTTCTTCATCCCTCTCTTCGTCATCATCTTCAGCTACTGCTGCATCTTCAGAGCCATCCGACACACAACGCGGTTGGTGCATGCGCACACACGCTGTTTTTACGTTTATTCATGCGCCTGTCTCCTGCACGCTTGCGACACACACTTCCACGTGCATCGATAAGATAAAGACACGGGTGCTGTCTTGTTGATTAACGCTGTGTCAGGGTTTCTCTATCGATTCCCGCTGATGTCTCGCTCAACCTGAACGCTAATACTGCCTGTGTAGGCAATGCAAATTGTTTGTGTGCACGCAAGTACAATACATGTCTAAGTCAATTAGCTCATCTGTCAAAATCAATTAAAGGTGTTACAAATTGTATTGAAACTCAAAGCAAAAATAAAAAAAAAGGTTTCATGGTGAGTGTGTCTGTGTTTGACAGAGCGATCTCAAAGATCAACAGTGAGGGAACCAGAGACTCTGCCAGGAGGTTCAATAAGATGAAGAGTGAGTGGAAGATGGCCAAGATTGCACTCATCGTCATCCTGCTATTTGTCATCTCCTGGGCTCCTTACTCCTGTGCAGCCCTCACTGCATTCGCTGGGTAGGTGTGTATGTATGTATGTGTGTGTGTGTGTGTGTGTGTGTGTGTCTGTGTGTGTGTGTGTGTGTGTGTGTGTGTGTCTGTGTGTGCTTTGTCAACGACCGCTTAGGAGACATTTTTCACAGTCCAGTGATGTCAAAACATCTCAGTAAGAACTGAAAACCGGCGACGCACTAAGGTTGGGGTTGATAGTTTAGGGTTAAATATGTTATTAAAGCTGATTTAGTAACATATCAGATCTTAGTTAAAGCAGCTGTAATCCACATTTTCATAATAATGTATCAAATGACAATGTGAAAACAATTTGATAATGTGAAAGGGGTCGCTCGCAGTGATGAACCTGCAGAGATTTATTCCCCGAAATTAAACCTCCCCCTCGACTTTACTGCGCTTTATAGTGAGTTTCAGCTCATTATTTTGCTGTTCGGCCGCAAATTTACTGTTTTGGTTCACACTCACGGCTCTCATAGCGTCGTTTTCGACTGCAACAGGCCGCTGTTTACAGGGGAAAAACTAACATAATAGCCAGAAACTCGGTACCACTTCATTTTACAGGTCTGCAAATTTCATGGAAATTCGGTGATAATTAGCAAGTAACCTATTTTAAATTTCTTTTTAAATTACTGACAAATTACCCCAATATTTACTGTACTACTATTTATTGTTTCCCAATAGCTGGTAATTTATTTAATACATTTCCAGGAAAATAATTAAAAGTTAATTGATATGCTTTATTTCCATGTCCGCTGATAAATAGATAATAATTAGCAAATAACTTATTTGAAATTTCTTAAAAAACTCCCTGAATCATCACATCAGCTACCAGGTTATATTTGTGGAGACAATTAGTCACACAATGGTGAGATTTGTGCCTGATCAGAAGTGTCTTGTAGTAGTTTTAGTTTTTCACCTCCGATTAAGAGCAGCCGCTTCTCAAGCCGAAGGGCCCTATTTTAACCATTATATGCTATTTTAGCATTTAACTATTAAATAATGTTTATAATAAAGTAATTTTCGATCAATTTTGAGGTAAATATTGGTGTAATTTGGCAGTAATTCCAAAGAAATTTTAATTAGGTTACTTGCTAATTATCAACTAATTAACATGAAATTTGCGGACCTGTAAAATTAAGTGTTACCCACGACTCCAACATTTTGCCAACAGGTTAGCCATATCAACTTCATAAAACTCTTGATAATCACTTGAAACGAAGTGCTGGTTTCAGTACTTCAGACCTAATTGTAAACTAAAGGGCTTTTATTTATGGCTTCAGAGCCGGTTTGATTTGATAGAATGAGCAGAAAGGCAGGATTGTTTAAAAATGTGTGATGACTTCATTCAGGGCTCAACGATAAAGATTGCCTGCTTGCCCAGGGCAAGTAAAATGCCATGACTAAATCTAGCAACTAAAAAGAAATTAAACACGTTGTTTTTTTCCGGAGCTGATGATTAATGTAGTGAGCCATCTCGCTTCCTTCTCATCTCTGTTGAAAGTTGCACATGTGCAGTAACGATCGGGCACTCGTGAGGAAATGGTGGCGGGTAAAGACAAAGTTTATGAGCTGAAGCGCAAGCGAGCATTTCAATTATCCTGGAGGATGTGGGCGAAACTCCAGATTAATTTTCTTAGGTAAAGATTAAACATGACAATTAACTTTGGTCTTTGTTGTTATTTGATAACTGCTTATAAATAGATCTATTTATATAGGGGCAAGTAAAAATGTACTTTGGGAAAGTAGATTTCTGACCAACTTGCAAGTGATAAAAAACATTAACATTGAACCCTGATGTTCCTACTACTGCAACATGAAGTCAGTAAAAATACAGTTTTTCAAGTCCACATTTTATTGGCTCTTTAAACAGTAACATGAATGTGGGTGTGACTGTGTGTCTCTACATTAATCCTGCACTAGGGAACACACCCGACACTGCCCTCGTCACATGAATGTGTCTCATTTCCTCCTCCCATTTGTCTTCCCCTTGCCAACATTTCTCAGGTACGCTGACATGTTGACTCCGTATATGAACTCCGTTCCTGCTGTGATCGCCAAAGCATCTGCGATCCACAACCCCATCATATACGCCATAACACATCCAAAATACAGGTATGTCTGCCGGAATGCTGTGGAAGTAGCATTAGGATGAATTTACCCTCAAATTCAAGTTTACTTTATTTGTGTGACCAGAATTAAGTTGTCAGAAAAGGTCAGATGAGATTTATAATGTAGGTATAATAACATTTGTACACTATAAAACCCCAATATTATGAAGACAAATCAAGAAAAACAAAAGAAGTTACAAAGAAATCATTGAAAAACATTAAAGATCAACTGTGATGGTAGTAGTGAGAACCACAGAAGAAAACATGTTGCTGATTTTGAAATATCTCAGTAAAGTTTCATGTGTTTTCCCCGAGGCTGTGACATTCTGCTGCTTAGTTCTCTCCACAAGTTAATCCTAAATTTTATTTTGGTCTGAGAGAGTGTGTTAAATTCTTGGTATTGCTCATTCTCTATTTGTTGTTGGCAGAACTGAGTTTTCTCTGAGTTGCCAGGTTTGTCTGTGTCCACCATTCTCAGGGTGTGATCACTCAGTCCATATTCTTATTAAGTATTTGAATATTTCTGCATACTGGGGTCCCTAAACAGTCTTGGAACTACATAACTTGGGTATCACTGTAATGCTGAGACTCTTGTGGATCCAATGAGCCCAATTGTATTCATGTGTGATGATGTTAATCCCCATAGTAGCCATTTCATTGTAGTGAGACCATTTTTTGAAACTTGACCTCACTGTATAAAATGACCTGTGGTGACCTCTAGGATAATCACAGCCTCATGAAACTTTACAGCCACAAACTAGAGACCTAGAGCATTCAGAGGAAGGATGGCTATTCTTGACGCTATTAATGATAGTCTAGGTTTTGATTTATAGTTTAGTTTTAGTTTCGCACCAACGCAACACTAGATGGATGTGTTGTACGTGATCAGGTTGTATCATGTCTGATCACGTACAACAACGTTAGCTGTATTCCCCATAGCAGTACTTGAAGTGGAAAAGAGTCTGCCGGGACGCTAAAGACTGAAGTGTAGTGCCGGTCCATCCATCCGTCCATCCATTTTCTTCGGCTGATCCGGGGCCGGGTCGCGGGGGCAGCAGATTTAGCAGGGAACTCCAGACATCCCTCTCCCCAGCAACGTTTTCAAGCTCTTCCTGGGGGACCCCGAGGTTAGACAAGATATATAATCTCTCCAGCGTGTTCTGGGTCTACCCCGGGGCCTCTTTCCAGTTGGACGTGCACAGAAAACCTCTAAAGGGAGGCGTCCAGGAGGCATCCTGATCAGATGCCCGAACCACCTCAGCTGGCCCCTTTCGACGCAAAGGATTAGCGGCTCGACTCCGAGCCTCTTATGAGCCGGGCAGGCGGCAGTGTAGAGACCACAGAGAGCCAGCAACACATAAGGTCACCATTTCTGATGGCTGTCGTCAGAAAATGTGACCCCACTCTACCTATCTTTTACTTTTGCAAACTTTACAGTTTTGTCAATCTATCTATCTACATTTTTTTTTTTTTTAACAATTTAGTTTTGTGCGTTTCTGTCACATTGCATATTCGCAAATCGCATATTATCGCATATTATACAGGAACAGTGGGGTCACATTTTCAGCAACGCTTGATGTGATGACGTCATGTGTTGCTGGCTCTCTGTGGTCACAGATTTGGGTGTACCGGCCCCCTTCGAGTCTATATTTACATTCTGTCATTCACTGTGTGACAGAGAGAATGTACAGAATGTCCCACACTTCACTACCATATAATAAAATCGGTTCTCTCTCCGTCAGGTCGGCGCTCAGCAGGTATATTCCCTACCTCGGGGCATTGCTGTGCATTACCGGCAGAGGCCGTTACAGCAGCAGCAGTTTCCTGTCCACGCGCCGATCAACCCTCACCAGCCAATCAGAGAGCAAAGGCCCTAGCAAGCCCCGCAACTCCTCCCTGTCTGAGAGCGAATCAGTGAGTGTACCTCATATCTAATCTGGTATGTCTATGTCTTACACTTCCAATGGCAAATGCTTTGAATTACAAGTTGCTGATTTTAGTCTCGTGTGTGTGTGATTTTTTTTTTTGTCCGTGTGTTGCCTCAAAGGCCCACTTCTCAGACACGGAGGAGGACTGCTCGTCTCGGACGCCTGCCATTCGTCAGTTGTCCGGTGATGTCAAACAGGTGCGCATTGCCAGCCAGAGGACAAAGGTGAGAGGTCACCACACGGGAGAGTTTGAGAGAACTGCCGCCCACAACCCGACTGACCCGGCCATATGTCACCTCTCACAGATCACAGTGAGTACTGGGGCCTGGTCACACACTTTAATGTGCACTCGTATGCGTTAAACTGAGCTTTATTAGTTTAGGCGTCGTCAGACTGAGTGTCCTTTAGGGCTCAGTGTGATTCTTCTCACATTAGTTTCATGATGTTTTTGATGGGGAGGTTTTGCTTCTGTTTTGTCATTACGTCAAGGCCGATCTTAATCCTCTCCTCCCGAATTTGAGAAGTGAGGTCATGTTGTTTTGGAGTCCTGTTAAAGTCAATAGACGTTATGTTTATGTTCGGTATTTCATGGCGAGTTACTCTATGAGGTCACGTCATTCGCAGCCCTTTCATAATCCAGGATCCCTCTGCGTGTAATCTGATGCGGTCATGTTGCTTTGCTCCCCTATAACTGTTTGGTTTGACTTTGTGATCCCAGTCTGCCAGTATCAGAGTCTGGTTAACACTCTCAACTGCCTATTTGATGAGTCTTTCTGTACGTTTTTTTAAATTGTGTGTAACATTTAGGGGTATCTCAGAGTCAGGTATTGCTTGTTCCGAATAAAAACTACTTTGTAAGACGTGTAGTCCGACCACGCAGAACTGGTTGTCGGATGGTCGGATGGTCGGATAGGGGGGTCTGTGTCTGACCATTTCTGTAACGTGACGAAACCGACAATCCGACGGATGTATGTTGGGTTTGAACTTTTCTTTCAAGCTCTCTTTTTTTCATTCTTTGCACAACTATTTCTGTCACTTTTCACGTGAACAAAGACCCGTTAGAGATATTAAACAGAGTGTAACGTTAGTTTGGAAGTCTCGCTGATCGTCAGCTGATGGGCGCCAGCTCTGCCTCACAGTCACTGGTTCATTCACCGGCTGGGTGACTTGAATGGTCACCTTTGTCTTTTAATGTGGTTTAATATATTAAACTGTGTGTATCACTTGTGTGGTGGCCAGTTTGCTCCTCATCGTTAATGCCACCCAACCCCCAAACCCCCTCCAGCGTTTTTTGGCATTTCTATGATATTTCATATTTATTGGAGTAATTTCCTGACTGAATTGATTAGCCGCACTGTTTGCCAAAAGAATGTTGACAAATAACTTAATTTTGTGCTCAAAGTTAAAAGAGAAGGTTGTTCGTAAAATGTGAATATGACGTATGACTATAGTAGAAGCTGCAGGTCATACGTCATCCTCCACACAGGCGCACTGATGCTCGTTAAATCTGTTTATCTGTCAGTTTGTCTTTCTAATTAGTTAGTTAGTTAGTTTTAGTTAGCTAGCCCAACTAGCCCACCTAGTCTCCTCAGTTAGCTCCTCAATTAGCTAACTGAGGAGTTATTTTTTTAGTTTCCTCCACCTTAGTTTAGTGTGTGTATTTTCACAACAGCATTTGTGTGTGCCGTGAACGGTCCGATCAACGTAGTGGAATAAGCGAAATAACACACTGACTGTCTCTCTCACTCGCTCTCTTCTTCACCGTCTCCTCCTCCTGGAGATTAATTAACGGAAAGCAGCCGATGCCTTTTCGGAGGTTACAGTACACCGGGGAGCGCACAACTTTCAGCCCAAAGAAAACAAGAGAAAAGTCCCGTTAGAGAAATCACAGTGCAGCCTGGTGCGGTGTCGGTGCTTGAAGCTGAGGCAAGAGCGGCCGGTGCTGGTGGACGGTGCTCCTCCAAAACTTCCCGCAACTGCATTTCAAATGGCGAACCTCGGCAACATGTCTATCCGTCCTACGGTGCGCTGTGGCCGGCATGTGGCGGCGCGGCTCCTTGGTGCAGCAGCAGCCAGACGGCCGCCTCGCCAGGAGGAAATGGTAAAGAAGAGAGCGAGTGAGAGAGAGTCGGCGTGCTGCGCTAATTCTTGTCTCAGTTGTCGTCTGATAAACAGTGAATTCAACTAAACTGGGTTGAGAAACGATGAAATCTGGTTGCCATGGTAATGAATTACGTCTGACTATTAACCACACCCCCATTCTCTGTTTGAGGAAGAACATTAACCAAAAACAGGAAGTAAAACTGGCTGGAGGGGAGCTTTAAATTATACCAAGTTGAGTTTCAACAATGAAGTATATTGTGGATAGTCAACAGGAGGGAAGGCGTCCTAAGCATCGCATCGTCAGGCCAGGTCATTCTATGTGGGGCATCCAATATATGGAGCATTTCCGTCTCTCTGTAATCATCTTAGCTCAGAGAAAAATCACAAGTAGCCCACACACATACTATACAGGCGTACTGCCATGCAGGACTCCATTACAGAGGGTCCAAAGACTAATCCAATAATCTGGGAGTTTCAGACGTAATCCACAGCTTTCATGACGCGACCCCGCGTTTCAACGTACTGCACTTGTTGCAGACGAAGGAGTGATTGTCGCAGAGTCTCTTGACCTCCATCTGCTTCCATTTCTGCACAGAGCGGAGGATATACACGTTTACCGTTGTCTGTAATCACTACTTGTACTCTTGTGAACAATGTCATCAATGTGGAAAATGTACTTTTATCACATATTTCCATTTATGATTAGTATAACCTTTACTTTGTTATATTTTTGGTCCATTTGGTAAGAGATTTTTGTGTCAAACTTATTTATCACAATTTTGTCTATTTTATTTCTTTACAGAAACTAATTAGTGTACCTCTTGGGTACCGCTGAAGTACTTTTAATACCTGATACTTTTAGACCTAAAGGAATAGTTTGACATATTGGGAAATATGCTCATTCGCTTTCTTGCAGAGTTAGATAGGAAGAGTTAGCTATAACATGTTAATTAGTGAGCCTTTTTTATCTTTTATTATCAAAAATACATATTTATCCACAATCAATCAATCAATCTATATACAATATTTACAATAATTCATAAATCAAATCAATAACCCCAAATAGCGCAAATGAAATGAAGAAACTAGGGATGTCAAAGTTAACGCAATAATAACGCATTAACGCAAATTCGTTTTAACACCACAAATTTCTTTAACGCTTTAACGCAACTTGTGATTTTTAGGTTGTAGCGGGATCAGTTTTAGATGGGAAGATCGATACCACTCTCATGTCTGTAAGTTAAATATGAAGACACATCTGCAGTGTTTTTTTCGTGCAATTAATTTGCACGTCAATATATTTTTTTGAACCGTTGCTTTTGTCTTGAGTATTTTCACAAAAAATATTACCTTGACAAAGGCAGCAAAAATCAGATCCATTCCTTCTGCTCGTACCTTTCACAATAAAAGTCCCAGATATATAATATTCTGAGGCGAGTATTTCGCATTTTTGTGTCGTTTATTTGTCACGCCCCCGGCTGGTAGGATGAATTTCCCAAAATGTCGAACTATGAATTTGGACTACTTTTTAATAACACCGTGGGTTTCATGAACACGATGAGATTGTTGGTGCCCCATTTTCAGTGCTAATGCTAATCCTATTGGCAAATGTGATGGTAACTAGCACAAGCTGGTTACTGTTGGAAGAAAACAACATGACATACTTTTAAAGAGAGCTGCTCCTTTATCTGAAAGGTCTGTGGTCAAATCCCAATTTGGAGTCGCTCTGTTTTTATTAAGAATGTGACCTAGTAGCTCAAATAGCACAAGAGATCTTTTGATCATAACTAACACTAAATGGCTGTGTTTATGTGCACACTGTTCAGACTCTGACAGAGCCTGAAGACATCTCCATGTCGGACATCAGCCTGAAGCCAACCAGTCATCTGCCTGCTACTGTAAGAGCCCACCGATCGTCCACCTCTTGCTCTGTGCAGCAGATGTGGCGTCTGTTTTTCTTTTGTGTGTGTGTGGTAGAGTATTAGGGCCACATTGAAGGAAAAAAAAATCTGACATTTCAAGAATAAAGTCATAATATTATGAGAAAAAAGTCGTAACTTACTGAGAATAAAGTCATACTATTTCAAGAAAAACAAAAAGGCGTAATATTACGAGAATAAAAGTCATTTCCACCTCCACAAAAGAGGCAATTTAGCCCAGGTCCGTGTGGTTGTTTCTTCTGAATAAACACAGTTTCTTGCACAATCTTTTCAAGGTCCTGATACTTATGATAATGTGGTGCTGATATGCCAAAAGATTTAGTTATTTGTGAAATCTAAACTAAAGTATAACTTCACAAGATGCTCCACGTTGCTCTATTTCCCCTCTAAAATAACATGTAAAATTACTACTTTATAATATTATGACTTTATTCTCATAATATTACGACTTTTTTTCGCGGTAACTTCTGACTTTATTCTCGTAGTATTACATATTTTTTTCCACGTAAACTTGTGACTTTATTCTCATAATATTACGATTTTTTTCCTCGTAAACTTATGACTTTATTCTCATAATATTATGTCTTTTTTCTCTTATACTTCTGACTTTATTTTCAGAATATTACAACTTGTTTTCTTGTAAACCTATGACTTTATTCTCGAAATTATTTATTTATTTATATTTATTCTTGATTTTTTTTTTTCCTCAATGTGGCCCTAATGCTCCATCGTAGAAAATCAACAGATCCCATAAAAGCATTAAATCAGCAACAAATTTATCCTACTAACAACTATAGTCTGAGTAGAAAAAGCCTGATTTAGCTTATACGTAGAACTCCTAATTAAAACAGAATTATCCTTTTTAAAACGACTTAAACATGCTCAGTTGGAGTACTTTGCCCCACTAGTGCAGAGCTATTGATCTCACAGGGTCAACCGAGTGATACAGTACCACTCCATCAAGGGCACTGTGGGAAAGCCATTCATCAATCCAGCCAATCAATGCCTTTGATTGTGACTGTTTCATGTCTTGCGCTGGCAGGTTAAGCAGAGGACAGTTGTATTGATCCAGATCAGAGCAACAGTTGATACAACTTCATTCTCTCCACCTCGCTGCATTTTTCTTTCACACAAACATCCAGCTACCTACTCACATTCGACATGTGGAGTCGTATAGTCACAATACCTGAACATCCCTCTCTCTCTCTCTCTCTCTCTCTTCCTCCGCCTACGCAGCTGGACAACGTGACGGAGGAATCTAAGCCGAGGACTGCGTGTAAGACAACTGCATCCGTCATTGTAACCTCCATATCCAGCCCGTCTATACTGCACAGTCCCCCGGGTTTCCATGGCAACCTCAAATTGACCAAAACGCACAGCCCAGTTGCCAAGGAGCCCCTTGACATAGTCAGGCTGGAGACAACAGCATTACCATAAACAGATGAGCATGCTGTTTGCTTGTTATGGTAACTCAAAACCAGAGCATGCGCTTTGTTTTTGTTTTTGTTTATTTTTTTTGCGAGTATGTGAGTGTGAATGCCCAGTTAATTTAAATACATGTGTAGGTATTTGCACATATAGATGTGCGTTTAACTTCTTCTGACATATCACGGTGGTTAGGAGACGGTTTACCTCGGAGCCGGAGGCAACAAATTAGCCTTAAAAACACAATGTGAAAAGTGAAATCTCTTGAGTTGGGTATCGATTAGATTAGATTGCTAATATTTGAGTAGAAGAAACCAAAATA
This sequence comes from Sebastiscus tertius, assembly GCA_916701665.1. Lineage (NCBI taxonomy): Eukaryota > Metazoa > Chordata > Actinopteri > Perciformes > Sebastidae > Sebastiscus > Sebastiscus tertius. Next base: position 3,826 of record CAKAOH010020320.1, on the reverse strand, counting down.
TGTTTTATTTTTTTGGATTCTTTTTGGCTTCAAGGTCAAATTTAATTATTTTGCATCTTGCCATACAGAAATTGAATGTGTTAAAACATTACCAGTAACAAACCATTAGCTGATTCTGAATATTCCTACTGGGGACGTCAAAAATGACAAATGAGTTAATGAGCCATGAAGCGCAGTAGGTCCATACGTGCATAATGCTTTTTTAACAAATCTCTTTCTCTTAATATGAAATTATTTCCAACTCAGAACCAATTCTCAATACCCAACCCTCAGGTGTTTTGTTTTTTTGTCATATAAATACTGATATTAAAGATGCATTAAAGCAGTATTTTCTATATTAACATTGAATCGAATGACTCCTGGAACTGGTGGCACTACTGATCCCACTGAGAATCAACACCCTACTTTCCAACTATATACAAATTTAAGCCACTTTAAAGCTATTTTACACCAAGCATGGATATTTTGTCTGAAAAATTTGCACAGAAATTTATAAAAACTGATTTTGTGGGTTCTTATGAATGCTTGCTCACCCCTGCGGAACATTCGTGCGGGTATTGCGAATATTCGGACGGACCTCAGCAGATTTCCGCCTGCGGAAATATCTGTTTCCGTTTCTTTATATGTTTGAGCAAGGTGAAAAACAGCTTTTAAAATTGTTTTTGTTGTCAAAGATCTTAAACCACTTATTATAAAACTGAGCAGCTCCCGGCACAGGAGTTAGCACAGTCCAGCTACACCTACACAATGTGAAGAGAGTCAAAGTAAACAAAGTAACTGGTAAAGAAAATCACACATGAATTTTTTCTCAGGAGTTGGTGGTAGGGTGACCAGATCCCAACAAACCAAATGTGGGACAAAGAGTATGTTTGTGTGGGACAATGTGGGACACGTTACCAAGGCTGAGAGATAGTCTACAATTTTGATATAATGTCTATCTAACTTAAATAATAAATGAATGCATCCATTGATGCCGCACATCTCTCTTTGAGCGTTTTGTTGTGAAACTCACATGAACTGTGTTGCTTCACATCATATTCTCCCTGTGTGTGAAATTGACAAATAACTGGCAAATTTCACAAAAAAACTCTGAGAATCACGCTCATAAATACTTGTAAGTAGTTTCACAGTCTTTGTTGTAGCTGTTTCCTTTTCTTTGTAGTAGTTTCCATCATATTCCGCCTAAAGCTGCATAGCTTGTGACTTTGCAGTGACTCTCATTTTTCCCCCGTTGGGCGTAGCGCAGCAAAGACGGTGAAACGTTAACCTGCGATTGACCCACGTGTGTGCTGTTGACAGCAAACGCAGCCCCGTGATAACAGCATTCCTTGCTTTCTTCACAGCCATTGGATAAAAGCCAGATTTTTAAAAAGCATCCGTCCTGTATTGGTTTGACTTGTGAAAACTAGAACCAATGAATATGTAGGACATATGTGGGATAAAAATGCTTTGCAGTCTCTTGTAAAGTGGGACACCTGGTCACCCTAGTTGGTGAACGAAGCCAGAGCTAAAATGACAGTGTATACTAAAATATTTTTTTTTCTTTTGTGTATTTTTGTATTTAGTATTTGAAAAATAGTCTGGGTGGAAATCTGCTGAAAGTTCAGATTGACTGAAATGTCTTCTGGGGTGGTGCGTTTATTTAAAAATGCAAAAACTTAATAAAAATGACATCGCTAATGCAATGCTGCAGAAAATGATAGAGCTTCACACCAGCACACGAAACCATCGCAAAATTAATTTAAAGATCCCATATTGTAAAAAGGGAGATTTTCATGTCTTTTATATTATAAAGTAGGTTCAAGTGCTATATAAATACTGTTCAAGTGCTATATAAATACTGAACATTGCAAATACTATCAAAAATGCTCAATATACGGAAAAATATACACAGCCCGTATTCAGAAACTGAGCTTTTGAAACAAGCCACTGGGATTTCTGTCCATTTGTGATGTCACAAATATACAATATTTAGACCATTTCACAGTTTTAAACATAAAACATTCTAAATGGCTCCCAGTTTATTTCCTGTTGCAGTGTATGTGAATGACATCAGCTGACAGGAAGTAAACATGGACCCAAACTTACCTAGCAACGCAACTCCGTTGCAATTCCGTTGAAATGCACTAAAACGGAGTGTTTCAGACAGAGGGTAAATACAGGTATATTCAGGCTGACAGTATGAGGAAAATAAAGTTTTTTTTTAACATTACAGCATGTAAACATGTTCTAGTAGAAACACAAAATACAAGTATGAACCTGAAATGATATGGGACCTTTAAATTCAACCTTTGGGAAACACTGCTAATATGATATGTTAGCCAGGAGAAATCGACTTCTCATTCCAGTCTTTCTTCCCTCTAGTGGTCAAAATAACAGTTAATGCAGCTTTAATATGAGGTGTTTTACTTCTAAACTGGGTAATCAGACACACATACGCACACACACCAACAGGATGCCGTCAGATTGTTTCCCCTCTGGCTCTTTGTCATTGAGTTTTCCATCCCTGGTGGCATGCAGCACCACAGATTATGTGTCCCAACACCACAGTACATCACCCAGTATGTGAGTGTGAGTGTGTCCGCACTGATGAACTGGACTCAGTACTGTACTTTACATTCCTCTTGATGCCATACCTTGCTGTAAAATCTACTTTTAGATATACAGATGACAGTTTACTAAACGACTTTACTGTGACTGAGTGTTATTTCAGGATTGTTATTATTATAGATCTCATCACTGACAGATGTACAGAACACCAATTTTGCTTTGTGTAACGTCCTTTTCATTTCCGAAGCTCTTTTTTCTCCACTTCTGTACATTGCAGTTCCCCTTTGACATTCCTCAGACTGCTGCATCATTGACTATGATTGTAATAACTCTTCTTTTAAATGATAGAACAGTCAAGATAAAGATTGAAATCTTAGTTAACGAGGCAACAAAGGTTGATAAATTCCCACCGTTGCTCATTTGTCCCATCAATGAATGTACAAAATGTTTTATGACCAAACAAATATAGAATATTATATATATATATATATACAGTATTATATATGAAATTTAAATTCTGCTTTAATGAAGTGACGGTTTTATGTTGATTTTGTTTCCTTTGTACAAAATGTTTTGTGTTATTATTTATTTTTCTAAATAAAAATGTTGCTAAATTCTGCACAACTGGTCTCCATGTCTTGAACTAGCCATGCATTAATTAATCTGCCTATTATTTTGTTCAATGTGTCGTTTCATACACTCTCCACTTAGTTCTTCTCTAAAGAAACAGTCATGAGTGAACTAAACACTGTCTGTTTCCCCTCATGTGAAGCACCATAATGACTGTGGTCACGGCAGCTCCTAATGCATCCGTTCATCATTCCCGACTGACCGATATATATTCGGAAATCATTAGATCAGTTTCCTGAATGGGAAGAGATCCATCCAGCACAGCAGATAACAGCTGGAACATCCTGATGTTAGATAACAGAGTCGCATCAGCGTTTAGGTCGTATCGGTCCAATATGTCAGAGAGCAGATGAGATGGACACAGTTTTCCTGCATGCTGTGCTGATTGACCTGAATAGGCGTCCGTGCAGAACTATGGCGCCCTGCAGAGGTCAGAATTGGTACTCGACTTGCATGAGTAGAGGGTGTAAGTGGGTGGGGTAGGTATGGTAACTCCAAACTTGTAAGGGGAAAAAAAGCAGTGGTGAAGGAGGTATTCAGATCCTTTACTTAAAGGGACAATATTTAATTTATATTTACTGTAATAAATCATAAAATCCGTTAGGGTTAGGGTTAGGGGTTAGGGTTAGGGGGTTAGGGTTAGGGT
>CAKAOH010020319.1:0-11796 GCA_916701665.1 Sebastiscus tertius | reverse complement strand
TCCATCCTCTGAATGCTCTAGGTCTCTAGTTTGTGGCTGTAAAGTTTCATGAGGCTGTGATTATCCTAGAGGTCACCACAGGTAATTTTATACAGTGAAGTCAATGAGATGTCTCCTATGGGGACTAACATCATCACACATGAATATGGTTGGGCTCATTGGATCCACAAGAGTCTCAGCTTTACAGTGATACTCAATTTATGTAATTCAAGACTGTTTAGGGACCCCAGGATGCAGAAATATTCAAATACACCATTTTTAGAATAGGAGACAACAACACATTTATACTGCATGACTTTCATTCACATATCTGGAGGTCAGAGGTCAAGGGACCCCTTAGAAAATATCCATGCCAGTTTTTCCCTCAACACAATGTAGCACAACTTTGGAGCGTTATTTAACCTCCTTCATGACAAGCTGGTGTGACATGGTTGGTACCGATGGATTCATCAGGTTTTCTAGTTTCATATGACACCAGTATCGTCACTCTAGCTGAACCGGCCACAGCCTCTGAAAGACAGTAAAGTCAATCGGGATCGCGGGTCTCGGAGGGTTAATGAGAAATGAACATAAACTATGAAGTAAAGTCTTCTTCCACAACCAGATGATTACCGTCTTTTACGTGTAAAATCACACACTTTGACATTTTTCTGCTTGTTGTTTGGCAGCAACGTAAAGAGGAAATTAGTGATGATCAGTGTGTGTGTGTGTGTGTGTGTGTGTGTGTGTGTGTGTGTGTTTGTGTGTGTGTGATGGAACAGTTTCAGGTTTCTCTTCACTAACGAGCCAACTGCAATTACAGCGTTTCTGCTCTAATTAGCTCTATTCATCCTCCACCTCCCTCCTCTCCTTCCCTGTGTCCTTCTACGTCTCCTATGTCTCCTTCAGTATCCGTCATGACATGTAAACGGTTGTTAATTTAATATCTGTGTTTTTGTAAAGTATGTTTTTCATATTAATTAAAGTCACTGGGATGTCGTGGATTTATTTGAGAGCTCTGTGAGAAACACAATAAGATGACGGGGTTACACACAGAGTTATGAAAACAGGATGTTTACTTTCATAAGATGTCCCGTGTGTATTTACAACACAACCCCATGTTTATCTCGTCTCAGTACTCGGGGTCACCCTGCAAATATCCCAAATATCCCAGAGGTCGGAGGTCAGAGGTCACGCAGACAGTACCAAGGGGGAAACGTGGGAACGGAGAGGAAGAGATGATTATTTATATTTAACTGGAGGAAAGAATGAAAACACGGAGATGGAAGTATTCGGTGATTGTTTTATTTGAAAGAAATATACAAATTTATATAAATAAAATCTATATTCATAGTGAATGTAAACCGCAACCTTCATTGCTTCGTATCGTTCTCCCTGACCTCCTGCTTCATGCATCCATTCATTCAGTTTGTTAACACCTGTATGGAGAAAGACATTAGAGACACTTGACGTCAGGTACAGCAAATTATTTATTTAAATGGTGAAAGTGTCGCAGAATAATTTGTGACAAAACAGTTTGTTTTGTTTTAAATTAGAGGAAAAATAAAAACTAAATTCACCGACAACAGTTTACACGCTGAAATGCAAAGGGATATCATGAATAAATAAATAAATACGCACATTGAAAAATACATATGAAATAAAAAATAAAAAAATAAATGAACAGATAAAATTAAATGCAAAAATAAATAAATCAATTTAAAAATTAATAAAAATAATACGTAAATAAAAGGTCAAATTAAACAGATATATGTAAATAAATAAATACATAAATACACACATTAAAAAATAAATATGAAATATATATATTCAAAAATAAATAAATACATTTTTAAGTCAATAAAAAAATACATCAATTAATAAAAGGGAAAGTTAAATAAAATTAAAATATAAATATAATTATTTGTCACATTCTATCAATGAATTGATGGTTGCATTTATTTTTAATATTATGTTTGCTACATTTAATGACATATTTATTTATTTATTGAGTCATTTAATAATTTATTTATTTATTTGATTCGTCAACTTCCGTCTTCCGTACTAAAACGTCGTGGTAGAGATGTGTTTTCTTGTTGGAAATGCGATCGTGAGTGACGGGTTGTAGATCTTAAATAGCTGCAGGATTAAAAACAGTTTTAATTGTCTCCACAATGAACGTGATTCTGATGACTTTGATAACAGACTGGATAGCTAAAGCTTTGTACCTTTGAATGTATAAATCTTTACACAGAGACCGACCGTCTGAATATAAACAACGAGAGCGACAACATTACAAACTGTTTTATCTCACGGTTTCTGAAGAGAAGCTTTAATAGTTGATATAACTGTCTGAAGACTGAAACCAACCAGCAGCTCTGAACACAAACAACCAGCTGAAACACAAATCCAGTGATGCTGAGTGAATTCACAGAGACGTGACGGCGGTATAGCTGGAGGTGTCGGTATAATTACACCGACCAGACACAGAGAAAGATCTCAGTTTAATTACATCTCTACTGTCTGTTCTGTTTGTCTCGTCCACGCTGGTTAGAGGACGGACTCTCAAACACTCTCAGTTCAGACTAAACAAAGTGATGTTCCTCGTTCCCTCGCCGCCGCCACCGCCGCCGCCGCCACTACCGCTGTTTGTCTCTCTGATGTCCACATATGAGACGCTGTGTGCTGATTGGACAGTTGACTTCAGAGCTAGTGATATCATCAGATGCTTCTCTTTATCTGTCAGATGAACAACAATTACAGCGAAGCAGTCGTCAGTTCTCAGGCTCCTCCAACGACGCTGCTACATAAAAGACAGAAAATCATGTGAATCAAAGACATAAAATAGAGCAGAAGCTATAATATAGAGATAAAATATAATATATAGAAGAAATAAAATAAAGTGTTTGGTGTACAGGCATTGCAAAACAATAAACTATAATGTAAACAGGCTGTGCAGTAATATGGTAAATGTGTATATAATATATAACACAGACAGGTAATGTTCACAAATAGATTTGTGTTTGAAAGAAATGAATAGCATCATTTTTAAATGTTAAGAATTATCTTTATTTAAAGGAAATTGCTGAAAATCTTTTGAGCATCGTGCACTGACTGTGTAGACTTTAAAGGAGCAAGATACAATCCGTTAAAGACTACACACACAGTTTAAAGGGTCCTTCTGCGTTCGGAGAATGGGCAGAGTGGTTGGAGATGGTAGAAAGGCAACAGTAACTCAGATAACCACTCGTTACAACCAAGGTATGCAGAATACCATCTCTGAACGCACAACACGTCCAACCTTGAAGCAGATGAAGACCACCCGGTACTAGCAAGGTGTACCTAATAAAGTGGCCGGTAAGTGTATAACATCACTGGGAAGATACAGAATGATATAAAAACAAAAATAAATTTCCCATTTTCCATGTTCACTCTTTTCAGGTGTCTGTTTCAGACCAAACATCCAAAAATGTCAAATCAGTTTTAGACGTTTTAAACCTGCAGAAGCTCTAGATATATAAACCAGAAGCAGCCGTTATGCTGAAGATAACACACAAAGAAAATTAGCTGAACTGTTTCCTCCATATTTCTTTTTTGTGGGTCACATTAAAGCTGTAAACTAAACGCTGCTCAGACTTTCTGGATGAAACTTTGTTAGTTTGGAGCCTCTGGTCGTCGGTCTCTCTGCGGGCTTTTCCTCCCGCTGCCTCAGAGCAGATTATATGCTCTACAAACTGTGTGTGAATTCACATATTGTACTGAATAAATTCTAATAATACCATGTGTACCTCCGCTGATCCCTGCAGGGAAAACGCTCGTGTTTAATTCTCTTTTTCAGAGCGCCGCTTCCCCCACGGAGAACGCCGCGAGCTCATCTGCAGGAAAAAAAGAACGAAATTAGAGAAAAAAGTGCAGACGTGAAAAACGGGATCTGAACTGTAGAAGAGGGATTTTATTCTCTTGTTCTGGTGCCTTCAGGAACTTCAGTTTCCTCTTTCCCACAGCAGAGAGGAGGTCAAAGGTCACGAGGCAGCGGAGCGGCGAGGTCGGACTGGAAATGTGGATGAAGCGTTGAATTCAATTTTCTTTAAGCAGCTACTGATGTGCCCTGAAGCAAGGCAGCTTTTGTTTTACAACAGGAACTTGTTCTGTGTTTCTGTTCATGTTACCAGTGAAAGACAAACTGACGGACGGCGGAGCTCCAGAGGATGTCAGGGGGTCTCGCTCCTCTCAGAGCCCACTGAGCTGCTCCTTCCTCTGGGCAGAGGTCAGCAAGCAGACCCCCTACTGACCCCGGAGGTCCAGATCTGCTGGTTCCCACAACCTGGTCTCACACACACATGCACACACACACACACACACACACACACACACACACTGTGTTCTTGTTCTTCTATCTTTGTGAGGCCAAGTATTACAACTCCAAAGTGAGGACATTTTTGAAAAGTGGCCATTTTATTTGGTAAACTGCGATATTTATGGATGATGAAGACGTTTTTGGGGAAGTAAGGACATTTTTCAAACATTTTGTGAAATGAAACAACAAAACATTTTTTAAGAAATGAGGATATCTTTGCTAAATGAGGGCATTAATCAAAAATAAAGAATTTAAGAAATGACTCGATAAATTAATAATAATGAAATAAATATAAAATAAATAATAATAATAATAATTATTATTATTATTATTATTAATATTATTATAAATGAATATGCCATTACATTTACCAAAAAAATATTATTTACCTTCACATGGACTTGTAAGGATCATGCATTTGTGGGATGAGCAGCACAGCTGATTATGTGGGGAGCGCCCAAGAAATTTGCCAAAATGCTCTGCCAATGGTGAAAGCAGTGTATTCTCCTGTTGGTATTGACTCTTGTTTTGAGTTGTTTGGTGGATTGGATGATTGAACTCTCTATCAGTAACAAGGAACAAACAAGACATACTGGCAATTTCACACTTTATTCATTTAATACACCGTCAGGAGCCTCAGTAGCGGTGGAAGATCCATACGCAGCCACAACAGTCTGGCATCCCACAAATGCATGATCCTTACAAGTTGGACATCATTGTGAAGGTAAATAAACAGGCTTTCCAACCATGTAAAATACAATTAGCATTGTAACAACAGAGAAATAATCCACCAAACACAAGTTTCCGAACTTTCTTTTTCCAGTTTATATACATACATTTGCATAAAGCAGCTTATTTGTCCACTCTCATGTTGATAAGAGTATTTAATACTTGATAAATCTCCCTTTAAGGTACATTTAGAACAGATAAAATGTGTGATTAATTAGCGATTAACTAGATGAATTGATTGACAGCCCTGGTTATGTTGTTTCTTTCTCTTCTTATCCAGTCAAAGTCAGTCTGGAAAATATTCTCAGTGTTTTCTCTCAGCTCAGAGTGTCGACAGTTGAATTCCTCTGAGAACAAACAAACAACGACTTAAAGAGAAAGAAGGTCGTGGCCGTCGGCCAACGCTCACATCCACTTCCCTGAGAACCCAAGAAATAAACACGTCCACCAGCCGGATTGGTGGGATTTGGCGGGGGTCAAAGGTCGTCGGGTCGGGAGGGAGAGGACGAGACAGAGATCAACACAGACTGGAACAGAAGGAACCAGACGGTATGTTGCTTTTTAGAAATATAAGCAAACAAAAGATTATAAAACGGCTGACTTCGACTATTCAGTTACAGACGAAGTTCAGAAAGATTCTTATTCGTTCTTATTTGTTTGATGAGCTGAGAAACAAACAGCTGATAGATGAAGTTAACTGGACGGTTGTTGTTGTTGTTGTTGTTGTTGTTGTTGTTGTTGTTGTCATAAAAGATGACTGATGACCAGGTCAGACTGAAACATCTCATCCTCCTGCAGCTGCAGAGGATGAACAGCTGGAGCTTCTACAAGTAAACATCAGTCCTGTTTCCCATCACAGCTCCGAGGTCAGGGTGGCTGCATATCCCAGCATGCACTGCAGCATGTCCTGCCAGACGGGTTACCAGAGGCCGGTTTCACACAGATATTTTAAACTCGTCTGTGGTGTCAGTCCAGCTTTAATTAATCAAAATGAAGACTTATTTAAACTCGAGACTATAAGAGCCAACATGACGTCAGCTCATGAACAGCGTTGTGGAGAGACGGATGAGTTGTTAGAGAGTTCAGTATACAGAGTAGTGTAACTGGAGACGAAAGACTGTCAATATTGTGAACTAAATGAGGTTATTTTGTCCTTTATATCATGATTTAAGACAAATTTTATTTTAAAAAGTTCATGTTCCTTCTTTAGATTTGATATTTACGGAGACAGGAGCCTTAAAGGTCCATTTTTTATGTCTTTTATGTCATAAAGCAGGTTTAAGTGCTTTATAAATACTGTTAAACTATCAAAAACGCTCAATATACGGAGAAATACACACAGCCCATATTCAGAAATTGTGCGTTTGAAACAAACCATTGGGATTTCTGTCCATTTGTGATGTCACAAATATACAATATTTAGACCATTACACGGTTTTAAACGTAAACATTGTAAATATGTCTCAGTTTACTTCCTGTTGCAGTCGATGTGAATAACATCAGCTGACAGGAAGTAAACATGGACCCAAACTGTTGCTTAGCAACGCAGTTCCGTTGAAATGCACTAAAACGGAGCGTTTCAGACAGAGAGTAAATACAGGTATATTCAGGCAGACCGTATGAGGAAAATAATGTGTTTTTTGAACATTACAGCATGTAAACACGTTCTATTAAAAACACAAAACACAAGTATGAACCTGAAAATGAGCACGATATGGGATCTTTAATTGAATATCCTTTTGATAATGTTTTTGTATTTGCAGAATACTGTGGGGCTGTGATTGTATACATGTGATTGTTTATTTGTTGTATTTCCATTGTGGGATGTATCCTGGAGCATCATGGTTCATGTTTATGATTATATGTTTGGATGACGCTGGTGTATCGGCTTCCAGACGAGGGAACAGAAAGTGACTCATTCCTGTAGCGCTCTATTAACCAGTGATTTCTGAAGAAAGGCAGGAAAGAAAGAAACGAGGCCGAGCTCCAACATTAATGTTATTCAAATTAATTAAAATCTGGCAGAGAGAGTTAATGTGGTGAGGAGGAGGAGGACGAGGAGGAGGAGGAGAGCTGCTCTCTTCATTAAAACCGTATTTACCTTCACCGATTATGTTCACTTTGTTTGAATATAACTTATAAAATTATAAACTCCTTCCTGGCTTCTGATCAACATCATTTTTAATGTTTGGCTTCACACCAGATCGGCTTCAATCAAAAAAATACACTGAACCAAAATATAAACACAACACAATACAGTTTCTGTGCACGTAAAATACTCGAGCTTTGATCGCCAATCCGTGTCAGTGTGCTCCGAGATCCTCCGTCCACCAGACAGGTGAGTCACATCAAGATGCTGATTAAACAGCATCGTTATCACACAGGTGTACTGCGGTCTCAATGAAAGGTTCAGTTTGATCACAGTAACACAGACGTCACAGGTTTAGAGGGAACGTTGGCAGTGAAAGAAACAGAAATGAGAGAGAGAGATCCCGAGTGGAGGGAGAAGAGAAAGAGTTTCTACCTTTATTCAGATGATTCTGTATTCTTTATTTAATCAGCAGTAACGAGTGTTGAGCCTCGGCAGAGAGAGCTGAAGGTGGTTTTAATTCCCTCGTCAGCAGAACAAACCAAACATCTGCATATCAAAGACGTTCCTGTTGACCTGATTCTCTGATGAACAACTGACGCATCAAACCGGCCTTCAGATTAAAACACTAACTAACTCATGAACACAGTCCTCGCTGAACTTCCTCTATTTTACATATCACAGCAGAAAGTACACGGAGGATAGTTTTCAGATTTCAACGGGGACAAACTAAATGTCCTGGATTCTTGTGAATCCTGATGGAGGCTGCTGGAGGTCGGGCCGTTCTCAGGAAGGCGTATTACATTACAGGACGTGTTTACGTTGCAGTCAGTACAGGATGAACGGCGTACAAATGACACGTGGAAAAGTTAACGCATATTAGTTTTAACGCCCCGAATTTCTCTAACGCAACTTGTGATTTTGAGGTTGTAGCGGCTCAGTTTTAAAGCTCGATTTGACAAGTTGGGATGAGAACACATTGAACAGTCATTTGAATAACAGTTTTGGAGGAAGTTAGGACATTTTAGGGGTAAAAGTGAGGATGATTTTTGTAGAAAATGAGGATATTTCTGGGGGGAGTGGTGGTATTAGTGAGGATATTATTGGGGTTAAAGTGAGGACATTATTTGAAGAAAATGAGGACATTTCTTGGGGGAACGTGACATATTTGGGGGTTAAAGTGAGGACATTTTAAGGGTAAAATGAGGACTTTTTGGGGGTAAATTCAAGAAATTTTTTGATAAAGTTAAGACATTTTGGGAGGATTAAAGTGAGGACATTTTTGGCGGCAAAGTGAGGACGTTTTTTGAAGAAAATGAGGACATTTCTTGGGGGAACGTGACATATTTGGGGGTTAAAGTGAGGAGATTTTAAGGGTAAAATAATGAATTTCTCCTGCAGAGTTTGTCAAATATTGACCAATAACGAAGCACAACTGAAGGCTTTTATATCAGCTCTCAGTATGACAGTGATGTGACCTCCTCCTGACCTCTGACCCCAGCGACGACCCGGTCCTCCTCAGTGAGCAGTAAACTCTTAGATCCATTAAACGTCCTCCTCAGATCTCTCCGGTAAACTTTAGGGGCCTGATTCTGTCAGCGTCTTCTTCTTCTTCTTCTTCTCTTGTTGTTATGTAGTTTCGTCCCGGCGGAGCGGCTCGCGGCGCTCTCCTCTGGGAGGCGTCGCTGCCGAGGAGGTAAAAACTCCGCGCTCAGCGTTTGGGGGTAAAATAGATTAACTTTGATATTGTAATGAGGGGTTTCTCCAGGATGTAAAGCAGGTCAGGGCACCGGAGGATCAAACACAAACAGAGAGCGCTGGATGCTGAACAGGGTTCTGGATCCGGGCGGGGGGGGTACAGTACTCGGGTTGTTTGTACAGAATTAACTGTCGTCAGGCAGATTTTACATCCCAGAATATATTAGGAGGAAAAGTTCTCCGTTAGTTGTAACTGCTTCAGATGGAGCTGGTAAACATGCTAATGGGATGCTAATGTCAATGCTAACTCTGTTCATTAGTGTGATACGTTGCCTTCAGGCTGAAACATGATAACGGTCCCACGTTGTGTTCCACTGTGAATCAGTGTCGAACTCTTCTGACCCAGTTTCAACACCAGCGACCCAAATTTATAAGTATTTAAGCCCAAATAATGAACATCTGCCTTTTCCTGGTTCTTCTCAACACACATCATGTTTCCTGTTGATTAGAAGAAGACATCGTCTCTATTGATCCAACAACGTGCTAAAAAAGAATCTGATTAACTCGTCTTTTCTCTTATATTTCATGCTGCCACATTTTTTGGAAATCGCAGACATTTTTTTCAGAGAATTTAGGACGTGTTAGGGGAGAAAATGAGGACATTTTTGGAGGAATTTAGGACATTTTGGGGGTAGAGTCAAGACATTTTTTGATAAGTTAGGACACTGTTTGTCCTAACGTTTTGGGTGGAAGCTCAGGACATTTTAAGCAGCAAAGTGAGGACGTTTCTTTTGTAGAAAATGAGGACATTTCTGGGGTTAAAGTGACGGTATTTGGGGATTAAAATGAAGACATTTTGGGGGAAAATGAGGACACTTCTGTAGAAAATGAGGACATGATGACATTTGAAGGTTTAAGTGAGGACATTTATGGAGAGCATAATTTCTTTTTTGAAAGACGGTATTTACAGTGCGTCCTCACACAATCCATATAAACAGACATTTAACAGTGTTATGAGATGAAATAAGAGTCAATGAGATGTGAAATGAAGGTGGAGAGTTCTGAGATTCTGGTTGTGATTTACTTCTGTCTTCATATTTTCTATTTGTTAATAAAGACATCAGCTCTGTTTGTCCAACGCTGGTCAGCTCATACAGGTGTGTCCTGTTGGACTAACGACACTCTACCTGTCTCACTGAGCTCCAGCAGCTGTTTGAGGAACTGATTCAGGACTTTAAGCCTCCTGTTGATCTCTTCTGTTAAAACAAAGCAGAATAAATCAGAACTAAACTCACGTTGAGTCCAGAAACTGTGTTGTGAGGTTCTTTAAGTGAAACCAGAGTTAACAGTATAGACGAAGCTTTGAAGACGTTGTTCACGCGGGGTTAATGATGGTTAATGATGGCTGATGGCTGCTCTCAGATCACATTAAGATCCTTCAAAGGAATATTTAATCTTTCTGTTTCCCTGGCAGTCAGACCGCAGGTGTTTACTGGATCTAAAGAAGAGGAAGATGAGGCAGGACGAAGGCTTCGTCTCATTTAAAGTTATTCTATTGTTTCTGTTTATTATATTTTATCTGAGGAGACGTCACGTTTAAAGAATCTGTTCAACTCAGCTGAATTCTTCTGTTTTATGAAGACGTTTTGGGGAAAGTTGAAACAACTTGTGTTCCTCGTGTTCCAGGTAGCTGAAGGTGATCCAGGTGATCGTTAGGGCCGAGTGGGAACACCTGGATCACCTCCTTTCAGGACAGAGATCCGTTCACACTGATGTCAGATATGAGGCACTTCCAACATGAATGTAAAATTGAGCATTAAGCCTGTCATGTGAACGTAGTCTTATTCTTTAAAGGTTGGTGAACATCAGTCAAACATCAGTACTGAGACGTGTTTGATGCTGACTTTATGGTGATGGAGCAGCACCTGTGAATGTTCGGAGACGTCTTCTATTAACAGACCAGACTCTTTCTCCCTCTCTATATATGACTTCATATACGCGATCGACCTGCAGCAGCGTGGATCTGAAATCCATAAAGACTTCATCAAACATTCACAGATCTCGTTCAGTGAGGTGGGAAACTGTTTTTACTTCTCGTTTCACATGATGAATAAAATATAAATCTCTCAGAAGACTGATATGAAAACGTCCTCACTGATCAGCATCATGTCGCTCTGCTCTGCTTCAGGTTTGTCTTTATTATATATATCTGTTTATGTGTGTGTCTTTATTATAGATGTGATCATGTGTTTGTCTTTATTATATATGTCTGTTTATATGTGTGTGTCTTTATTATATATGTGTTTATATGTGTTTGTGATGGAGACAGAAAAAGAGATTATTAAATAATAACAAGTTACACTGTGAGACGAAGACTGACAGAAGAAAAAAATGAGAAAGAAAACAAAAAGATTATTGAATTAAAATGAGAAAGATGATACTATCTCAAATTAACTCGTCTCCTATTTGTATTTACTTTTACACTTTACTTTTTCGAGACTATGAACATGTCATATTTTATAATCATTATTAAGATAAGAAAATGTTGAAAAAATGTTGAAAAAAATTAGAAAAAAATGTTGAAAAAATGACAGAAAAAAAAATCTGAAAAAAGTCGGAAAAATGTTGAAATTTCTTTTTAAAAATGTCGAAAAAATCTACAAAAAAAGTTGGAAAAAAGTCGAAAAAATGTAAAAAAAAAAAAAAAAAAAAATGTCCTAAAAAGTGTCCACATTTTTTTTAAAAGTGTCAGAAAAAAGTCGGAAAAATAATAAAAAGAAAAAAAATTAAAAAATGTTGAAAAAAATCTCCGAAAAAAGAAGGAAAAATATCAAACAAATGTTGAAAAAAAATTTAAAAAATGTTGAAAAAATGTCCGAAAAAAGTTGGAAAAATAACAGAAAAATGTTGAAAAAATGTAAAAAAAAAAAAAAAAAAAAAAAAA